>JZKD02S0172361.1:125232-139942 GCA_000966675.3 Picea glauca | reverse complement strand
AGAGATGGAGACAACTCAGGTTTTCCAATGGCCTTCCAACATGCCAATGACATCACGAAAGTCGAGGCACCCTCATCTACCACCATACGTAAAATGTTCCATGTCAACAGTTTTGTGGCATACAACAATACTATCTAAAAAGCAACATGGTGAGCCATACAAGGTTTATAATTTGCAGGGTAAAAAAAATCATTCCTGAGTTAATAGTCTCGGCAACTCCCAAGGAAGACATTAATTCATTCCTCTGTGAGGGACAACTGTAGAGGACTTCCAGAGTATACACTTCATAAGGAGTTTGTACTATATCCTCCACGATGCAGTAATTCTGAGTATCCCTTGCATTCGGGTTGTGAGAAGACTTCTTAAATGCACCCTTAGGGATTCAAGTCATAGTTTCTCCCACAGTCTTCTCAATGTGAAGAGAAGGTGGTGGGTTGGAAGATTATTTTCCCTTGTTATCAGATTATGGAATTCCATAATTGTGAGCCCTGGTTTGTAGATAAGCATTTGATCTCATCATATAAACATTTAGGAATTTTTTATTAGTGTTAGGCACGGAGGCTCCCTGATTTCCCCTAGGCACATTCATGGATGAGGAAGCTTGAGCCATATTTTACCCTTGTGGTAAAGTGTTGGTTAACATAGCAAGTTGTTGCTATGCCAATAGATTTTGGGCTTCCTCAAGCTGAAGAAATTGGTGGGTCAATTGATCGTCCATGAAAATCTTACACAGAAACTTCACCTTACTCTTTTCATTTTTACCCTCGCCAGCATTATTCACAGCCTTATTATCCCTCTTACCATGCTTTTTTTTTATATTTCCTCTTTCCCTTAGACTACTGGTTACACTTGGGATTCATTGATTGCACACTGTGTACATTCGACGTTTGGGTTGCAGGGGCAGCCAAACTAGGATTTTGGCTGGCCACAGTCTGTTTAATTGATAACTGCTGTAACTAGTTATTCAACTGATCTGTGGGCTTACTTTGTGTTGATCCTACTATACCATCAGCATGAGGCCTATACTTCTGTTTGGTCTTGTCAAAAGTCAATTGTGTTGCATGCAGAAGGATTTCACACAACATATTTGATTGAGAGTAAATCAACTCCAATTGATGGGATCTCATAATAGCCTCTTCTTTGGAAAAAAATATGGATGTCGTGACGTCTTTGGATACACAAGGAACTAAGGAATTTAGGAAACACTCGAGAAAAAATGCAGGAAGGACATTCACTTTGGTCAAGATCTTTGGGAAATTCCATTCTCGAATGTGATCCGAGATATGGACTGATTTTGTTTGCTCAAAGTTGGCAAGCAACTCGGTGTCGGCATCATACATCACCAGTAGGTGGAAATGGTTTAAGAAAATCATATCCAAGTTGTTAAAGTAAGAATACTTCAAGCTATCAAGCTCGATATACCATTTTGCATCACCCCCTATAAGTGTGGGTTGAAATATATGCAACTGAATAGAGTCATCCTTCAACGAGTTGGATGAGAACCATAAATGAAATGTGGTAATGTGATCACCTAGATCTTCACTAGGCTTTCCTTCAAGCTTATGGATGTCCGAGGGAAACTTAGTTAGCATTGGGGGCCAATGTGGATCATGACAGATCGGATCATTCAGCAACCTTGTCAAGTTTGGAAAATGAAGAGTTGCCAGGAAAGGTACTCTAGGTTGTGGAGTATTCAAAGGAAAAGAGGGGCCTAGATTTTGACTGGAACCAGGTTCCCAAAAAAACTTTTCTTGCTAGCCAGGTTTTTGGTAGAAACCATGGTGGCCTTGGCCAGTAAAAGGAGTTTTCCCTTGATTCTGCATCTTCGAAAGATTCACGTAATTGGATGACATACCTTGTGTAGGGATTTCTCCCTAAAGAACATTCCAAGAAACTTAGTTGGGGATGCCCCCAGCCGATCCTCCTGGCATAGGTATTGAACCCTGTCTAGGGTTCCACTAAGTGTAGGAGGGGTTTCCCCCGATCGACATCCCTTGTGAAGGAAACAAGACCTACCAGGGATTTCCAAGACCTTGTGAGGAGTAAACTCCTATCATCGATCCCTTTGGAGGAAAGAAGCCTTGCATAGGGTTTGGTTGAACAAAGATGAGGTTTCCCCATGATGAGAAAGAGAACGATGAGAAAGAATTGTTTCCAAACACATCGAACAAAGAAAAAGGCATAGACTCTACTAGATTCATATAGGACTTAGGCCCATGAATCCCTCCACTAAACAAGATGGAGTTGTTGTTAAGCCCGAATGCCTACTAGAAATCACCTCCGACTGAAGGGGATGGAGGAGGGATATGACCCCCATCATAGGGGATAGAATTAAATGGGGTAGTGGTTCCTGCAAAATATCCTTGTAACAGAGCACTAGAACTCCCTGCCCCTAGACCAACAGTCTCTAGACTAGAGTAGGTTAAGGTAGAATAGAGTCGAAAACCAACATCCCATATGAAAAGGGAGCACCATACACATTTTGAATAGAAGGAACAATGGTCATAGTCGTTAAGGGGACTCCTCCACTACTAGAAGTTGTGGGTGTGTGGACAACCATATTCCTTATAGGTGGAGGTGAGGGGGAGGTACAACACCCCCTCCTACGACAGTCAATATGGGAGTTTGAGGACTCCTAGAAGAGATAGCACTAGTCGCTTCCATTTTCACTCGTCTAACAAAATGACATTCAGGTGAAGTCACCTCAAGATGGACTATCTAAATAAGAAGTGACGCTGATAAATTAGTGATCAGAGGGTTTGTGGGCTTGAAGCCTTTAGCTTCGAGGTCAGAAATGGTGGAATTCTCCGGTGTAGGAAATTCTTCTCTAGAAGCAGGCTCGGGTACAGTTTCCTATGGCCCGATCGCTTCAAAAAATCCCTCTTGATCTATCCTTTGCCTCAGTGGTGGCGGAGGTGGCTCCAAAGTAACCGACGAGAGGCCCTAAAGTCTACACGAATGGAAAATTTGTTGATCTTACACCTTATGAAATGATCAACTGACACTCTAAGGTTAAGCTAGCGTGAAACACAAAGCACACACTAAAAATTTCCTAAAGGCAAATCAAGCAATCTACTAACTGGCAGGAATAACATTTACACCAATCAACACTAGAGAAACTTACCGATGCAAGTGTAACTCGAACACAAAAACAATCTCTGGGTATACTCTACAAAGTGCAATCCGACATCTGCCCTAGGTACTGTCGCATACCCCTGCAGTCACCCATGTAAGTCCCTAAACATAGGAAGCTAGGTTTCCAGCTCATATTTAGTCACCAGGAGGGTACAATCGACATTCAGGTTGATCGTAATGAGCAGGATAACAAATTTTGAAGCCTTTCAAGGGCACCGAAAGTAAATGGTCTGAAAGACAATTGAGGATATCGAATGGATTCGAGGTCCATGAAGCTCCGTAGTCAAATGAAATCAGCGAAAATCCCAAGAATGACCCTCAATATATGATCCCCATTATGTTTGGTATGACTTTGGAGGGATTATATCATATACCTTTCCTCATGTGGTCTCGTGTTTAGCTCCTGTGTTAGGGGGGGTCCCGAATGACTCTTATGAAACTGGACTTTCACACTCCCTATCACAAACTCTTATGTTTTTTTAAGAGGCCTTGAAGAGTTTCCTCCCCACACTTATTTCAAGGCCCTAAAGCCTAGACTACTTGATGAACCCTACAAACAAAAAGTTTAGTTGATTTTAGTGTTAATCGTTGATTTTAAGTGGCTTGATTTACTCAAAAGGATATGGACATGAAACTTATGGTGTTTTTCAAGAGATGAAAGAGAAGAAACAAAATATTTTAGAACATTCGTACAGAACGCAAAATACGTTCTACAATTGAAAACATGTCTTTTAAACTTTGTAAGTGCAAACTTTTCAAAATATAGTCCAAGATCCTAAAATGCAAATATTTTCCTCGAATGCTCTTTTCGTTTCACAATGAAAATGTAAACTACTAAACTTTCGAGGAAGCAATGTAAAAGGAACTTTGGAAATGGAACTCTTTCCTTTTGTAATAAACAACCTATGCTATAAATACGAAACAAAAATGCATAACAAAATGCAACAACATTTTTTTTTTTTTTTTGAATGCTTAGAAAAGAAAATAACCAGTAAATGATATTTTTTCATTTTTCAAAGAACAAACAAGGGAAAGAGAAGACAAACCCAAGACTGACACAGAAATTAAGCCACTTCTTGAAAGTGGGGATTCACTAGAATCCACAGGAGGATCTAACGCTTATAAGTTCACCCTTAACCTTGAAAACACACAAAATAAATAAAGAAGCAGCACAAGTTCTTTAGAAATTGTAAAATAAATTGAGCCTTGAACCTATCCAAATAAAGTCAATAGAGATTCTAAAGAGTTCAAGAAGACCTGAGAAGCAAAGAGCTTCTTTCCAGAAAATATATATATATTTTTTTAAAACTCTTCCAAAACACAGAGACATGTGTTGAGCAGGAGCATCCTACGTATGCACGTGGGTTGTAAATTATGCAGAATGCATATGTATGTGGGTTTTAGATTATGCAGAATGCATATGTACACGTGCTATACATAGTGTAGGACATGTACACCTCTGTAATCTTTCAAAAATAAAATTTTTTGGACAGACAACTGGGTAAGGGAGGCTGGTAGGAACCTGGAAGGTGACCAGAGACCCAAACTGACTCAGAAAACTCAGAAAGCTAAAAAAGAAACCGAAAATCAAATCAAACAAAAATCTCCCACTAAGACCATAGAGAGACTCCCCAGTGGAGTAGCCAATTATTATATGGGGAAATTTCCCCTAAACTAGGTCTAAGGAATAGGTAGAGTGATAAATCCCTTAAAAGACTGACTTATCTTTAATCTACCCCAAAGCAATCTAGACTAAGTGACAAGAGAAAGAGAGAAGAGAAGGTTAATGTGTGCACCTTGAATCCTTACGGTTGATGTAGACCTCTTCCACTTGTTGTTGCCTCTTAGATCATAGATCTCCTCCCGAAGATGCCCTACAAGGGGTTAATAATACAATACAACAACATATACAATATCTATTAATCACTTAAAATCCTAAATATGAATCTATATGATCAAAATAGACACGAACACATACACATAGGGTTTTGGGACACAGATAATCTCTTTTATTCAAATTCAAGATGAAAGGTTACAACCTTTTATTGAAAACACCACTTTACGAACCAAGTTCGGGCTCCTCTGTCATGGCTCCAAGTGCACCAATCCCACATAGAATTCTCACAACCAACATGCCATCAAGGGAAGAAGGAATGGTTGTATAAGGAGAATGGCTGGAGGGGAAAGTTGAGGCTAAAACTCAGAGAAAGATGCAAAACTTGGGCAATGAGAGGGAAAGGATTTTGGTAGAGTTTTCGTATTCTCTTGTTCATATGTCTAAATGACTCCCCAAGACCTCCTTTTATATGAGAAAAAGATGGCTATTCAGTTTGGGGACAGGCTACAAGGGGTAAAATGGTTAGGAAACCCTCCATAGCTCGTAAAATCTGCCAAAATACGTGCAATTTTATATTTTTTGCAACTTTTGGAGGTAAACACAAGCTACTTAGCATGTAGCAAGCATATGTATGTGGGATAACTAGCATGTAACTCACGTGTGTACGCATGCTATTAGTGCAGCAGGGCACACACATTATCCAAAAAAGGGTTTTTTAGAAGGAAACCTTAGCAATATGTTTGGAAAAGTATGAAAATGGATGGGCCAATGTCTTGGAAGCATAGATGTGGCATTTTTGGACTATAACACCTCACCATTACCAAACTTATGATTTAATGCGCACAATGCTCTATTTTGATGAAGAATAATAAGAAGAAAGATATATGTGTGGACGTAGCCCACGGGGGGTGAACCATGGTAAAACATGGTGTCTTTATGTGTGTTTCTCTTATGTGTGATTTTACATGCTTTATGTTGAATGAATGGATAAATGAATGCATATGTTAGAGTTAATTTACAGTGCGCACTAGAGTAGTTATGTTACTTTATGCAGAATGAATTTTAAAGGGTAATTGAATGGTAGATATGAATGATGGTATGGTATGATGAATGTTGAAGTAGAAGAGTAGTATGGTTAACATCCCCATGAGAAACATCCCTTCCATGAATGTAGACAATTGGGTCATACAGTCACCCATAATCCATCTTGGTTGATATTGCATTGTGCACTCTATGCGCGGCATTTCCTTCTGGTTTACTAGAGGGTTCGATGGTTTCTATGGTTTTTTTAGAGAACTAAGGTAGAACCTGTGTCATCCCATACATCCAACAAATGGTTCTGTTGTCGGTTGGAACTCAAAATATCAGTTTGGAAGGGATTTGATAGGAAGGACAGTGAAGAAAATGCAGTGGTAGAAAGGGATGTTCAGGTCATGGAATTCGACTAAGCAGGAGATTGAAAGATGGTTTGAGACAAAGCAACTCGAGTTTGCACAGAAAGATAATAGAAGTTCCAGGTATACATCGCACCGGTATTTACAAAGGTATGTGTTTACTGATTTGCATGAGGCATTTTTATATTATTTCCCAAAGTTTTTGCAAGAGTGGAGATTGAGGTTGAAGGATAAAACCAGTAGAGTGGACTACTAAGAGTATTGCGTGAATGGAAAGGGTCAATAATAAATTCACGCACATAGTGGATTTCTGGTTAGACAGTATTATTGCAGGGTTTATTACTGAGTTTGTAGTCGATACAGTGAAGTCATACATTGTTGCAGAACAAGAGTTCTTGATGGGACCTAGAGGGATGTACATTAGGTCTCTTTACACATCAATCAATATATTATTGCATGATAAAGGCATGATGACAATGGAGTTAGATAGCTAAATCCCTCTGTGTGCATGGGGGAACTGGGGGAAGCACTAAGGAAGGTCTGAGATATGGAGAGGGCTCTAGAGATAGGAAAAAAGAAGGAAACAATGGACCCCATTATGATTGATGAGGAATAGACCAAGGGGATATTGAGAAGAGTGGGAGGGACGTGTAATGGATGACCCTACCTGTATAATATCAATAGTAAGAATAGGGTAGTAGCCGAGTGAGAGGGATTTGGTAGTGATGAGGAAGAGGTAGAGGATCTTTGTGCAATGGGGAAGGTTGAGGAAATCCTATGTGCCACATATGAAAGGAAAACTAGAGGTCAAGGGTCTTGCACAGAAGAAGGCCCTCCATTCCAAATCTGAATTAGTGTGGAACCCACAATCCCATGTGAGACTAAGACATCTGAAGATGAAGAAATGGTTAGACAACAAGTGATCAATGGTAGAAGGATTCTTACAGGATGAGGGTCCAGTGGCAATTCAAGTAGAAGTATAAGTTTAGCTAGTAGTCGTTAGGTATCTACACCACACAAAGGTGGTAGTACAACAAACTTCACAATGGCAGGAGAAGATCCAACTATTAGGTTACTAGAATCCTGTTGAGAAGGGTCGGAGGACCCAGAGAAACATTTGTTTATCTGTGAAAATATTTAGGCAGCTAAGGAGATTATAAATGAAGATACAAAATTTGCATAGTTGGAAATTACATTCAGGGACCATGCATTGTATTGGTATATGGGCCTAGCAGTAAACAACCCATAAGGAGTTCCCACAACTATCTCAGATGTGAAGAAGGCATTAATCAATGAACTTCAAAAACCAAGCTCAGAGGACCAGTTTATGAACAAGATGATAGAGATCAAACAGAAGCTAGGTGAGTCAGTTTCGGAAGTTGATCAAAATTTCAAGAGGCTAAAAGGTAAGTTGAAGTACCCTATCACTGATATGCAACATAGACATTTATTTGTTAATTCATTGTTGGCACACTTGAAGTATCCTTTGAGGCAGTAGAAGTTCCAGAGTTAGGCTTAGACTTTACAACCAGCCTTGCAATTGGAGGAGAATCAATATAAGCATACATATCGAGTTGTGGAAGAGATGATAGAAGATCTGAAGAACCTAACATTTCAGTTGAATTAGAAAAATGGAAAGGAAAAGAGGGAAGATGTATGATGTACATTATGCAGAACAAAATGGAATCATAAGAATGAGTGTCCAATGTTTGCACAATATCTGGGAGTAGGAATGCCAAATAATTTATCTATATGAGGACCATGGTGTGAAATATGCATAACACATGGACATGATCCCTATCATTGTCCCATGATGCAAAAGTATCAAAAAATACCCAAGAGTACATTTTGTAATTTTGCAAGTTAGTTGGACATGAAGACAAGGATTGCAAAACTTTAGAAATAATGGAGAGAACTTCATATGCATATTGGGTACAAGCTTAATCGATGACAATACAACCTACGTAGAAAGACTATAATAATGCACGCAACACAACCACCATATAATAACATGCAACAGTTTCAAGAACAACCACAATATAATAATGCGCAACAATTTGCAGCGCCACCACAGTATAACAATCCACAATTGTAGTATAATCAAGCACCTCAGTATAATACACCATGTGGAGATAATCAAGGAAACATAGGAAGCTTCATAGGAGGAGGTTGGGGAGGAAGAGGATTTGGAGGAGGAATAGGACCAATAGTTTGTCACAACTATCAGAAACCTAGACACTATGCAAGAGATTTTCCACATCCACTTGTGACATGTATGTATTGTTGCACAATAGACCATGATGTCAAAGAGTGTCCAAATTTTTTGACAAAGATACAAGAAAAGAGGAACTAGAATAACCAGAACGTGCAATGGATTGATGTGGAAAACAAAGAAGAGGATGGGGAAATTATCAATATAGTTACTAGAGGTGGAGCTAAGACAAGAGTATATGCAACAAAGAAGAATGAGGACCAACACCAGTGGGTCAGGAAGAATACAACGCCTAAAAGAAGTTTGATGCACACAAAGGGAAGGACACCTTCAAACAGGTTGGACATGATATTTTAAAGGAGAATATTGCGACTACTTTAGGAAAAAAAATTGGAGATGATATACTAGTGTATGACATGCCTCCTTTATTTGATCAGACTAGAAAAGAGAATCCTTTAGAGCAAGTAAGTAACTTAAGAAATTTTTTGGGGTCTTGTGTAAAGTTGTCGAGTGATAAAAATTCTTTACAAGTATTACAGATTTTATTAGAAAAGTGAAATTATGGAGAAGAGATGAAATTAGAACATAAGACAATTAATTAGGTTTGTAATAAGAGAAGAACAAGTAGGGAATTCAGGTTGAATGAAAATATTGGAGATTTCAATATGCGGGATATTATATTAGATTTAGGGCCTGAAGTAAATGTTCTTCCAAAGAAGACATGGGAAGTTACGGGGGAACCTACATTGGGGTATTCACCTATTTAGTTGAAACTAGAAAATCAGCATAGAGTGGTGTCAATTGGTAGATTGAAGGGGATACCAGCAGATTTGGATGGTGTGTGCACCATGGTATACTTTGAAGTCATTGACATAATAGATAACACTACACCCTATCCAAAATTTTTGGGGTTGGATTGGGCATTTGATAATCAGACTATCATCAATTTGAAGACCAAGAAGATGATATTTGAATTAGTAAAATACAAAGTTATTGCACCATTGGATCCCTCATAAGGAGGAAGGTATGTGGAACCTGCGACATAAAATTTTATTATAGAAGATATAAATAAGTTGTATAGTACTACCATGCGCAAAGAGGATTACATCAACCCAACTGTAGATGGAATGCTTACTTGGAGGAGCATTAGTTTTTGTTCTTTAGGCTCTGACATAGGACCGAAGAACTGGCATCAACAATTACATGAATTATCTTCCATAAGATGTGTTAGAATGATGCGTGCGCTGAGGTGGATTAGCTCAGAGGTAAGAGAACCTCCTACTTTTTATGGTCAGAATAATTTAGAAGAATTTTTAGCAAAATTTGAGATAGAAGATTTGGATAATTATAGGCTATTAGTTTTAGACATGGCTCTGAAAGAAACACTTGCTCGTTGGTGGGGTGCACATAAATAAAATATTAATAACTGATATCAATGCAAGATGTTATTGCGCATTAGATTTGGTGCAAAGCAGGAAAAAAAATATTTGGAGAAGTATGATGGGATTGGAAAACCCAAAGAACACATAGATAGGTTCTTGGTTCAATGGCAGTTAGTACCACCAGAGGAATGGCCACACCATTTCATTCACACACTAGAAGGCATTCCAAGGAACTAGTACACATAATTGGAACAACGCAGAGAAACTACAAATTGGGAAGAGATGCAACATAATTTTGTGATCACTTTTTCTTTTGAACATGAGAGTCTAGAGATAGATACAAAACTAAAGGTTATAAGAGACATGATCTTTTAAGAGCCTGAATTTGAAATAGTCACAACATATCAGAATCAAAATAGATAGATAGTCAGACAGTTGATACATTGTTATCATGAGGCAGAAGATGACCAAGTAGAAGAAAACCCATGCGATATCAACATCACAGAAGTAGAAGAGGAAAGATAAGTAGAGGGCACATAATTAGAATCAGAATATTATGTTGCACCTTTGAATATAAAGAAGGTAAATATTGGAACAACAAAAAATATGAAGATTGCAAGTATTGGGGATTATTGGGACAACTAGATAGTGGAGAGCATAGCAGAGTTACTGCATGAGTATAGTGAATTATTTCCAACAACATTTTCGGAGATGAAAGTGGTAGCAGGAGAACTTGGAGAGATGAAGATCCCTTTGAAACCAGATGCCAAACCAATAATACATAGACCCTACAAGTTGAATCCAGTGCATAAGAAGAAAGTGAAGGCAAAGATTGAAAAGATGTTAGAAGTGGGTGTCATAGAACACGTGGAAGAATCAGACTGGATTAGACCTATGGTAGTGCAGAAAAAGAAGCAAGGGGGAATAAGGATTTGTGTAGACTTAAGGAATTTGAATGATTCTTGTTCGCATGATCCCTTCCCTACCCCATTTACAAATGAAGTATTGGAGAATGTAGGAGGTCAAGAAGCATATTCATTTACATATGGGTTTTCAGGATATCATCATATCATAATAGCACCAAAGGATTGACATAAGACAACATTTGATATAGAATGGGGATCATTCCAGTACACAGTGATGCCATTTGGGTTGAAGAATGCACCTGCATTTTTTTCAAGAGTAGTAGTAGAAACTTTTAAGGATTTTATTCATAAGTTTTTGGAATTTTATTTGGATGATTGGACAGTCTTTAGTTTATTGAAGGATCATGTTGAAGTAATAAGATTGATGTTGGATAGGTATAGACAATGTCAGATCTCATTGAATATTAAGAAATGAATTTTCAGCACACCATTCGGTATTTTGTTAGGGCATGTGGTGTGTAAACAAGGTCTGTTGGTTGATCCTGCCAAAATTGTTGTTATAGTTAATTTACCACCACTTAAGTCAATGCACCAGTTAAAAAGTACACTTGGTCATACAGATTATTATAGGAAATCTACAAGGGGATATCCACAGATTACTGCACCCATGGATAAATTGTTGAAGAAGGATATTAAATATCAGTGGAATGATGAGTGCCAATAGAGTTTGGATATTTTGAAGGAGAATATGGTGACAACAGTGAATTTACTATTTCCAAATTGGTCAAAAGAATTTCATGTGCATGTGGATGCCTCTTCAATAGCACTTGGACCAGTATTGACACAACCAAGAGAAGTTGACATAGATCACCCTATAACGTTTGCAAGTAGGAAGCTCTCAGATTCAGAAAAAAATTACAAGACAACAGAAAGAGAAGGCTTGGTTATGTTGTATGCACTGCAAAAATTTAGACATTACTTGTTAGGACAACACTTTAATATGTTTACAAATCATTCTGCTCTTAGATATTTGGTTAATAAGCCAATGTGGGGGGGAAGAATATACAGATGGTTACTATTGTTTTAGGAGTTTGATTTTGAAGTTGTGGTAAAACCTGGAAGATTGAATGTAGGGCTAGATCATCTGTCAAGAATAACCAATGGAGAGGAACCAAGTAGTTTGGAGGATAATTTCCCTGATGCACAACTTTTTTCAGTGCAAATTGTTGATGAGTATTTTGCTGACAATATTGAGTTTTTGAGTACAGGATTTTCCCCAAATGAATTTACTACTGCACAGAAGAAAATTTTGGTGGCTAGAGCTGCAGACTACCAACTGATTCTAGGTCACTTGTAAAAAATTGGTGTAGAAAAGATTTTTAGGAGATGTGTCATGGAGCATGAATGTTCTATCATTTTGGTAGAAGCACATGAAGGAATAGATGGAGGAAATTATGAAGGGAAGGCTACTATGTAGAAGATATTGCGCGTGTTGGGAAATACTGAGAGGGGGGGTGAATCAGTATTTTGAGCTATCAATCGATTTTCTCTTTTCTTTCACTGAAAACCTTAGGCTACTTTGTAGAGACCAACTATTGTATAGTCTTACGAAACAAGAGTGCATCCAGAGAACTTATTATGAATTTCTTCATTCATCAGATGTCTATTAAGCAGTAATTCAGTGTAGTAATAACAAAATAAACCAACACACATGAATAAGACACACAAACACTAGGATTTAAGGTGGAAACCCAAATCGGGAGAAAAACCACCGCTGCCGTTGTCTCTGTCTTCAATAATTATTATTAAGAAAACATTTTACAACATTGTACTAGTGCAGACTCATACTAGTACGCAGGCTTCTACCTGTAGAAGGCTGCAACCTTCTCTCGTTTACGAGCCTTTCCTGGAAGGGAGCTTCAACCCCCTGAAGATAGCACCAGTTTCTACTGGTAGGTTGCTACTACTGAAGGGTTTAACCCTCATACTCACTACTGACCACGTTTCATAAATTTTCACACTGGATCAGGCAGTTTCATCTAGTGGCTATGACAACAAATGAAATTATCTCTAGAGAAAACACAGATCTACAGACTGCCAGGCAATTGCAAAAGCTTCCTAAACACACAATAAACAAGTCAATAAACCTGGAGATGATGCCTCCGCTCTCGTGGTTGTTAAACCCACAGTCGAGAATTCTCTGTCAATGTAGATCTTCCACCCGACTGTCACAATGAGGTTCCTTCATCCTCAAACCCTTCCATGTGGCCTGCACAAATGACCTCAGCCACCTGTAGATCTCCCTACAGTCAAAAAATGGCCTCCACGTCCTCCAAAAAGGACCCTGTAACCTATCACCGTCCTCCTTTACCTTTTTCGGATCACCTATAGAAAAGGCATCGACCCCTTCTTAAGCCCATGGATCTAGGACCCTTTCAACTCTCATCGGGTCCCATATTTATTGCTCGGGGGTAATCGGGCCCCTTTTTTAAATTTGAATTAAACCTACGCGCGCCTTCTTGAATCCGGTTTCAGCATTCCATACGCTAGCCCTCCTGAGCTTAGCTCCCGGTCAACGTGACCGTCACACTGTGACCACAACCTTACCCCGTCAGGGCTACGGGCTTTGTGATGCCTCAATGCATACACCCACGTGATTCTCGATTGTCCAAATCCCGATGCTCCTTTAGCTTGACAGCAGTTCTCCACTACGCCGATGTCCTCCTTCTTTGCTGTGTTGACAGTTGTTCCCCACTGATCGGGCTTTCACTGATCGCGTTTTCACAATGCACAAATCCCTTGTCGCCGGGATCTTCGATTTCCCAATGTACAAAGTGTCGACGACACCCGATCCTTTTCCACGCATCCTTCTAGATGGACGTCTCTTGATCTTTTCAGGGTTTCGAGACCTGTAAGTCCCGATGCCTGGTGTCTCGGATCTCCGATACGCATGATCGTGTGACACGTGTCCTTCTTCAGACGTACGACTCAGATTCCGTGTCGGGGTTTCCTTTGGGGATTTCCCTGATCCTTCGTTCACGGGAATATCGATTTTTCGATTCCTGATACGCTGGTCCTCCGACCAGCCTTTGACCTGCCACCTGTCCTCTAGGGTGGCCCACACGCTATCTGCTTTATCGGGAAATCGCATATCGTGATTTCACGATTGCTGATGCACTTGTTCACGGGACTCGCGAAACTCCAATTCCCGATTCTCCGATGAAGCCTTTCTCCACCTGCCACCTATCCTCCAGAGTGGCCCACATGCTATCTGCCTTATCGGGAAATTGCATATCGCGATTTCGCGATGTGTGATGCAATTGTTCACAGGACTCGCGAAACTCCGATTCCCGATGGTTTATCTCCCTCGCAGCTTCTGCAGATCTGATGACTGTCGGCGACCCTCTTCAGTGATCATACGCACCCATACAAAAGTCAACCATACACTGATTTTCTTACATGAAAACTCTTCTGCCTCAGCCTTTGCCATCAATGACAATATTTCCAACAATCTCCCCCTTTTTCATTGATGGCAATACTCTACCTCTGTCTTTTTCCTCCCCCTTTGACATCAATGGAAAGAAGTGGACAATACCATGCTCCCCCTGAGATCATGCTGCATCGTCATAATGTTCCTTTTCAGATGACCAAGGCGCCCCCGTAGTCAGAGAATTTAGAGATGCTTATCAGCACCGTACAACCAATTGAGGCTTCTGTACTTAGGTAGACCTAATCCTCTGCATGGCAGAGACTACTCCCAATATTTGGTGGAGATATTCGAACGCTTCCCTGGGTAGAGGTTTGGTAAAGATATCAGCAACTTGTTCTTTGGAGGGAACATACTCCAATTTCACCTTTTTCTCAAGCACCTGTTCTCGTAAGAA
>JZKD02S0172361.1:107860-122218 GCA_000966675.3 Picea glauca | reverse complement strand
AACCCATCACTATCTTCATGAGTATAGAAACTCTGTTTAGACCTAAAATGATTCTTATTCCTTCTTGCTGCTTCCTTCCCTTTTTTATGTGTTTCTTTATAAGGACACTTAGTAGAATAATGACCAACTCTTCCACAATCAAAACATTTGAAAGGAAGCTTACCTCTGAACCGTCCTGTCCCAGTTTGAAGTTTCCTTACGAATTTTATCTCATCTTCCTCTGAGATATACCTTGATCCTTCTGTTATTTGTACTTCCATTCCTTTTGTAGAAGTTCTAAATACTGCTTCTTTGACTTCAGATGGTCCTCCTCTTCTCATTTCATAAGCAGTTAGTATGCCATGTAGTTGTACCACAGTAAGATTTTGAAGATCCTGCTTTTCTTCAAGAGATGATACTTTTGACTCAAATTTTGCAGTTAAAGATCTTAAATTTTTTTCAACCAAAGTAGATTCGTTTATTGTTTCTCCCAGATTTCTCATGTGATTTACAATATCATCAAGATGTAAAAAGAAATTGGCAACGCTTTCCTCATTATTCATTTTAAGATTCTCATATTGAATTCTGAGGGTTTGTAGTTTAACACTTTTTACCTTTGCATCACCTTCATAACTCAGAATGATTTTGTCCCATATGTCCTTTGTTGTGTTCAGCTGCATGACTTTGACAAATTCTGATTTGGTTAGACTTCCTAACAGAGCATTGAATGCTTTTGCATTTGTTTCGTAGGTTTTTCTTTCTGTTGGATCTGTTGGTACTGCAGATGGATATTGATATCCTCCTTCAACAATAGCCCATACATCCGCTCCCAAAGATTGAAGATAAGATCTCATCCTTGTTTTCCAGAAGATTAAATTGTTTCCATTGAAGAGTGGAGGCCTGATAGATGCCATTCCATCTTGATTTCTCATTTTGATTGATCTTCCTTCTAGCGGCTAAGCCTTTTCAGAAGGACCAGGCTCTGATACCAATTATTGAGAAATACTGAGAGGGGGGGTGAATTAGTATTTTGAGCTATCAATCGATTTTGTCTTTTCTTTCACTGAAAACCTTAGGCTACTTTGTAGAGACCAGCTATTATATAGTCTTACGAAAACAAGAGTGCATCCAGAGAACTTATTATTAATTTTGTTCATTCATCAGATGTCTATTAAGCAGTAATTCAGTGCAGTAATAATAAAATAAACCAACACACATGAATAAGACACACGAACACCAGAATTTAAGGTGGAAACCCAAATCGGGAGAAAAACCACCGCTGTCTTTGTCTCTGTCTTCAATAATTATTATTAAGAAAACGTTTTACAACATTGTACTAGTGTAGACTCATACTAGTACGCAGGCTTCTACTTGCAGAAGGTTGCAACCTTCTCTCGTTTACCAGCCTTTCCTGGAAGGGAGCTTGAACCCTCTGAAGATAGCACCAATTTCTACTGGTAGGTTGCTACTACTGAAGGGTTTAACCCTCATACTCACTAATGACCACGTTTCATAAATTTTCACACTGGATCAGGCAGTTTCATCTAGTGGCTATGACAACAACTGAAATTATCTCTAGAGAAAAAACAGATCTACAGACTGCCAGGCAGCTGCAAAAGCTTCCTAAACACATAATAAATAAGTCAATAAACCTGGAGATGATGCCTCTTCTCTCGTGGTTATTAAACCCACAGCCGAGAATTCTCTGTCAATGTAGATCTGCCACCCGACTGTCACAATGAGGTTCCTTCATCCCCAAACCCTTCCATGCGGCCTGCACAATTGACCTCATCCACCTGTAGATCTCCCTACAGTCAGAAAATGGCCTCCACGTCCTCCAAAAATGACCCTGCAACCTATCACTGTCCTCCTTTTCCTTTTTCGGATCACCTGTAGAAAGGGCATCAACCCCTTCTTAAGCCCATGGGTCCAGGACCCGTTCAATGCTCATCGGGTCCCATATTTATTGCTCGGGGGTAATCAGGCCCCTTTTTAAAATTTGAATTAAACCTATTCGCGCCTTTTTGAATCGGGTTTCAACATTCCATATGCTAGCCCTCCTGAGCTTAACTCCTGGTCAACGTGACCGTCACACCGTGACCACAACCTTACCCCGTCGGGGATACGGGGTTTGTGATGCCTCAATGCATACACCTGCGTGATTCCCGATCGTCCAAATCCCAACGCTCCTTTAGCTTGACAGTTGTTCTCCACTACGCCGATGGCCTCCTTCTCTACTGTGCTGATAGTTGTTCCCCACTGATCGAGGTTTCACTGATCGCGTTTTCACAATGCACAAATCCCTTGTCGCCGGGATCTCTGATTTCCCAATGGAAAAAGTGCCGACAGCGCCCGATCCTTTGCCACGCGTCCTTCTAGATGGACGGCTCTTGATCTTTCCGGGGTTTTGAGACCTTCAAGTCCCGATGCCTAGTGTCTCAGATCTCTGATATGCACGATCACGTGACACGTGTCCTTCTTCAGACGGACGACTCAGATTCTGTGTCGGGGTTTCCTTTAGGGATTTCCCTGATCCTTCATTCACGGGAATACCGATTTGTCGATTCCCGATATGCTGGTCCTCTGAAAAACCTTTGACCTGCCACCTGTCCTCCAGGGTGGCCCACACGCTATTTTCTTTATCGGGAAATTGCATATCGTGATTTTGCGATTTCTGATGCACTTGTTCACGGGACTCGCAAAACTCTGATTCCCGATTCTCCGATGAAGTGTTTCTCCACCTGCCACCTGTCCTCCAGAGTGGCCCACATGCTATCTGCCTTATCAGGAAATCGTATATCGCGATTTCACGATGTGTGATGCAATTGTTCATGGGACTCGTGAAACTCCGATTCCTGATGGTTTATCTCCCTCACATCTTCTGGAGATCTGACGACTGTCGGCGACCCTCTTTAGCGATCATACGCGCCCATCCAAACTCAACCATACACTGATTTTCTTACATGAAAACTCTTCTACCTCAGCCTTTGCCATCAATGACAATATTTCCAACAGCGTGTAGGGTTATGGTGGCCAAAAATTCACAAGGATGCAAAGGAGTATTTCTAGAATTGTGATGTATGTCGGAGAGTTGGAAAGACATCCAGTAGGGATGAGATTCCATTAAGACCTCAAGTAAATTTGAAGGCATTTGATAAATGGGAAGTAGATTGCGTAGGACCGATTAATCCACCAGCTAGAAGATCAGGGGCAAGATATATTATTATAGCGAAAAAAATATTTAACCAGATGAGCTAAAGAAACAACAGTAAAGTATTGCAGCACAAAGACTGCAACACACTTTTTATTTGAACAAGTAGTCACAAGATTTGGATGCCCTAGAATTCTGATGAGTGATCAAGGGACTCATTTTATCAATAGTACCATCTAGGAAATAATTGAAGAATTAGAGATACATCATTAGAAGAGTACTCCATATCATCCTCATGCTAATGGAATAGTGGAAGCATTTAACAAGATTTTTGAGAATGCCTTAACAAAGATTTGTAATGTAAACAAGGATGATTGGGATTTGAAGGTACCAGTAGTGCTATGGGCTTATAGAACTACATGCAAGAAGATAACATAGCAGACACCTTTCAGATTGGTGTATGGACAGGAAGTAGTGGTTCCCTTGGAGTATTTGATACCAATTCTATGCATTGCAGCCATCACAAACATGACATAAAGAGGTGCAACACAAGAAATATTGGCTCAAATTATGGAAATGGAAGAATGCCGGATTATAGTTGGTTTCCATCATGAAGTACATAAAGCAAAGAAAAAATCTTGGCATGACAGACAAATAAAGAAGAAGAAATTCAAGGAAGGAGATTTGGTTCTCCTCTACAATGGTAAGTATTTACAGTACCTAGGGAAGTTCAGGATGCATTGGATAGGGCCATGTGAGATAAAATATATCACAAATGGAGGTGTTGTGGAGCTGCAGGATTTAACGGGGAAGGAGATTCAATGATTGGTGAATGGTAGTCGACTAAAACTATATAGGGACGATCAACCTACTAAAACTCAATTTTTGTAGCGCAGAAAGTAGACTTCTACATATTGTATATAGTAGGAGTTAAAAGAAGAAAAAGGAAGAAAAAAAGTAGAAAAATGAGGAAAAGAAAAAAAGAAGTTAGTATATGGATATAGGGTAGATATACAATTGAAGGATACAACGCACAACAGAATCTATAAAGAGGTATGACAGAACCTAAAGACATTGCGCGATAGAAAAAGATGACTAGACAGAAAACATAACACAATGTGACAGAGAGTGGATGGAAAAAGAAAGATGCTGACCAGAAAAATGGGATATGACAGAGCATTTATGACAGCCATTATAAAAGAAGAAAACTTGCAAGGAAAGATTCATTGTGACTTGGAGTAGATGAGAGCTAAGGAGAGAAAGTTGAGAAAACACACAGAGTGACCATGTATCTCTGGAGCTTTCAACAACAATTTAGAGTAGTAGATTCAAGATTTTTCATTATGGCACCACCGAAGGTTGGAGCACCTAGTTGAATGACAACACAGTATCGTCACAGGAGAAAGTACCAAAAGTGGAAAACCCTATTCAACAAGCAGAAGTCATAGAGGTGGACATGATTCCATCACCTGAACCAATTATCCCAACACTTGTCAAAGAGCAAGAGCATGTCGATGAGCAGATGGATGTGGATCAAGGACTGAAGAGGAAAACCCCAATGAAACACATAGCCCTACATAACAAATTGGTTTGGGAGCATCGCAACAGAAAAATGAGGAAGATGTGAAAGAACATGATACAATGAGCCTAGGGTAGAGAACGAACCAATTCAGAAGCCTGTCACAGAGACAACACCACAAACAGAGGAACAAGTGGAAGTAGAATATGTTACATGTGAACTAGAGTCAGACGCAGAAACAAAAGAGGATGCACGCTAGGAAGTAGGGACATCCACCACAACAGAAAAGAGAAAGGGGAAACAGTTGGTGCAAAGCTCTCCACCCAAACAGGAAGATATCCCAATAGTACTATCGTGCATACTAGGAGTGACAATCATTACTAAATTTTAGGATGTGTAGAAAATTTGAGGTATTCATATCATGACATAACTGACAAATATAAATTCCCTGAATTTGAGCCACAGGTATATATGGAAAGAAAAGGGGTAAGTTCATCTGGAGTTCCAATACTATAACCAAAATAGTGGATAACAAGCTTATACAACACATGGATAATAAACTTACTAGAGATCCCTCATTTTGGACACAACAAGGACGTGAATAACTGGGTCAAACAATTGTTGCAATTAGTACATGGGGGAATTTTGTGGCTGGACAAGCTAGTATCGATCGATGTTGATCTAATTGCAAAAATAACAGGTCTTCCCACATATGGTGAGAAGCCTGCACAATATATGGATGACAAAACTAAGAAGAATACCCTAGCAGAGGAGATGAAGAAGACATATGGAAGAGAGAGAGGGTCCTGAGGAATTATAATCAACAGGATCAGTGAACCTACGACAATGATGGAAATGAAGCTAATGGCATGAAAATTACTAAGGAAGTGCCACAAGGAAGAGGCACCAACAGGGGTGATAGAAGCAACCGCACCGTGTGTGAAGAGGACTTTACTTAGCTGGAGTCCATATTTATTCAACTTATTTTTGGATGATTGACAAGATGCACAATACTTAGGCACAAAGTTCAACTATTCTTGGCTACTCATACTTATATCATTGGTAGGATGGAGGCACCCTAAATACAACGCATTTTGTCAAAGGATCAGAAAGTGTCATGCAGTACAATATGCAACATTGTGGCATACATTAGTCGCAAGAGAAAGGAAGGCCAACTCTAGTATATTTGCGACGTATTTTGAGGAAATACAGGAAAAAGTGGTTGAAACATGGAGGATACCACCTAAAGTGGTGGACGAGCATAAGTATATAGAAAATTTTTAGGTATCAAGGCATAATGTATGGATTCAAGTCAAAAGGGACCCAAAGAATAATTGGCTACAGATGAGATACTGTGTCATTGGAGAGGAAGTATAATGGGCCATGAAATATTGGCCATATGAGTGGAAAGTACGAATGGTTCCAAAGAAGTGGAAAAAAGGAAAACAACCAGTAGAAGCTGGCACACCGTAGAAATCGAGCAGTCTGATAACAAACACAAGGAAGGTTGTAGATCGCGCAAAGGAAGTTGGAGTTAGCATGACATTTGTTGGACCTTGACTAATTTTTGAGAAAACGATGGTCATGTTTGACCATTTTTGGGACTTCAACAGGCTGATCGAAGATGGAATGCCTGGGAGAAGCAGAAATCATGGGATCTCACCCATTTTGTGGTCTTTTTGGGTTTATGTAATGGGTATGGGATGTCGGTCCATGGGTTTACTCATGTTTAGGCCCCTTTTTTTAATGTATAAATAAGTATATAGGACTTAGAGTGAAGTCAGTATGGGATGGTACTTGGCTTAGTGCATGAGTAGCTATCTTTGTGCACTAACATGTTAAGGATTGGAGAGCTAAGTGCAAGCATTTTGTAAGTTCTTGGTGCAGACAGACTATGTAAGTCTTTGTTCTTTGATCCAACTCAGGGAAGGAGGACTTGGTGAGGTGTGCACAGATCTCTTGTTCTATGTGGAGTTGGCTTTGTGGCTTGGTGCATGTAAGAAGATTGGAAGAGATTAATAAGAAGAGAAGAATATTGGTGGACGTAGCCCCACACTGGGGTGAACCACATATATCCTGTGTTGATGTGCTTTGTTATTCATGATGTTTTTGTTTGTATTTTCCTCATATTGATGCATGATAGGTAGATCCATTGATGCTTAGTGCTTTATATATGAATGAATGTTAGATCTATTCATATGTTATGTTCTAACTGGTTAGATGTGCTTAGATCTTGATTAATACCGCGTTGTTCTATAGTAAGGGTTTAACCTGCGATGTAAATAAGGGTTAAATACTAATGAATGTTAATTACTAAGTTATTTGTTAAGTATTGTGATCATAGATCTATATCCCAACTAGGTTGTAGACACTTGAGTCCTGTAACCCCCCCTGCCTCTACCTCGGGTGAGACTTCATCTTCTTCGCAGGTTTTTTCGAAAGGGTCAGTAGTTAGGGTTTTTTTGGTGCATTGTTGAAGTGTTGAACCTTGGGTCTACCCATGTGCCAACAAATGGTTCTATTTCTGGGACCTGAAACCGTGATTGTTGGGAACTAAAGAAAAGAAAAATGTTTGTACTAAAAGAGAAGCCTGATCTAAGGAAAAGAGGTAAGATCTTAAAGCTTTGTGCTCTAGAAAAGGTAAGATAAGTGGAAAATTTTTCTTCAAAAGTATGGATCTAGGTATGTTTGATAGATTTTGTCCTAGTCTGAAAACTAGGGCACGACTAGAAGAAAGAGTTGATCTAAATAAATTTGATAGAGTTAGTGCAAGATATGTTATTCCTATGCATAGAAAGAATTTTTGGACTAACAAGTGGATGCAGGAACCTAGAAAAAATTGTTTGCAGGTCCATCACTGTGATCCTAGTGCAAATTAAAGGAAAGGTTGGGGATCATTTAAGAGAAAGAGAGGATTGAAACTGTTTTATAAGTGCAGAAGACTAGGACATCTTGCTAAGGAATTCCTTGGTGTAGGTCCTACTTGCCTTTGTTGTAAATCTATTGGACATAAGGTTTGGATTGCCCTAGAATGATTGATAAAGTTGAAAAGATGAACATGAGACAGGAAAACCATGAAGAAGGTCAAGAAACTTGGGATATGATAGAAAGCCAGAGAGAATCAAAATCTATGTTATTACAGCTGAAAGAAACCCTAAATGATCACAGAGACATCAGTTTACCATAGATCTTAAAAGAGGAGTGCATAGAAACAAGAATAGGAGACTTCGACATAGAATATGTATTGGATGTAGAAACACAAGTGAATATCATGACAGAAAGCACTTGGGAAATTTTGGGAAAGCCTGCAATCATTCCTTCATTAGGAGAAATAGGATTGTTTAAAGGAAAGATGATAACCCTATGTGGAAGACTTACTCATGTACCTATGATTGCTCATGGAGCATCGACTGAAGAATAATTTGAGGTCATTAAGTTTGTTGATAACAATGCTCCTTTTTCACTTTTGCTAGGAATGGCCTGGATTGAGAAAGGTCAGATCCAAAGGAAAGAAGAGGAAGAAGCTATAGAATGTAAAAAGAAAGAATTAAGGGACTTCATAGACAAGAAAATAGAGCGAATAAAACAAGAGGACAAGTCGAAGCAACTGAGGGGTAGAGAACTAGCTGTCAAGGTTGAAAGAACACAAGAAGGCTTAAAGAACCTATCCATGCAAGAGAGAAGAGCACCTACCCCAAAATTAATAAGAGAATAGGTATTACACTTGAACCCTTTGAAAGAGCCTCAGCAGTATGAAGTTCTTACAATAAGAGAAAATAAGAATGAGAATGGAAAGAGGAACCCAGTGACTCAGGTCACAGGAAAGAAGGACATAAAGATCAGTAAGAAGAAGGCAAAGTTAGAAAAACTACAGAAAGTTCCAGAAAAGACTTCGCAGGAGGCAGACATGCAGAACTTGAACCTTGCTGGAATAACAAAACCGCGTAGAATGATACTTCTCCACAACAAACCTATGTGACAGTTGGAGGCGTCCCGACCGTTAGAATGACACTTTAGAACAACTAGAAACATAGTTATTTCTGGAAAGATCACCATTGGACCATTGGGACCACGCCACAATGGATGGAATCGTATCGATTGAGTCATTTAGACCCGTTGAAGGAATCTGTTACAACATTGTTTCTTTAATTTGTCGAATGCCACACCGAAACCACTTTTGCAACCTGAGATATTCAAGATAACATAGAAATAATTGCTATCATGTTGTGATTTTGAGACCTCACCACCCGTTTTTCTTACCTTAAGTTTTTGTTCACCTACCTGAGCTATTCGATTACGAGCGTGCATGTCGGGTGACCTTAGCGCGGTAGAGAAGTCTGTAGAAGAAATCTTGATCGACCTTATGGATAAGAAGGTCATGTTTGTAGGAGTACAGGCCTCATCAATGGTTGGATTGCAAGCATCCCCCTTGACTACACATCGGTCTAGCCGAAACGCGATGGAGAAAAGAAGAAAGCACCACGAAGACCTGGAGAATGCGAAGCTGATCCCGTCGGTCTTGCCCGACTACATCCCGCCTCTAGTTGGAGTGGTTATTCATGATAGCATCCCACGTGATTTCATGTAGACACTCATCACTGCGTACCTCCCAAAGGGGATATGCACAGTTGGTGCACAATTGGGACTGATCCTAGATCTTAAGATCAGTGATTTCAACCTAGGAGACAGGAAGAATTATGTGATGCTCGCACTGCATCGGTGGTCCTGACAAAGACGACTGGGAAGAAGCCTAAGATAGTTCCCCAGCCATGGATCAAGGAGATCACGATGTCCATGATCTTAAATGTGATGAAGATACCCCACTTCTACAGACATCAGGATGTTAACACATGCGTCAAACTCCTCTTGTCATGCTACCATGGAGGATATCTATGGTTAGATAGACGCATGACTGTGGATCGGACATTGATCCACATGATCACTAGACTGAGCATGCAGGGACCAAACCCTCACTAGTTCTACCCAAGGAAGGTTGCAGATCGCTCCCTAGCGCAACGCACAAAGGAAACCTACAACCATGTGGAGAAGGGGAAGTAGGGCTATAAGGTAGCCTCCATCCAGGATGGAATAGTGCACCTAGCTTGTCATTTTATAGTAGAGAAGCTCGTCAGAAAGAACCGTCGTAGTCAAGTTACAGGGTTTGTCGTTGACCTCGTAGGGAAGTGTGTCGAGGGCATGCAGATGAACTGGGTGAGCTACCTCATCAATGAGTTGGAGAAGGACTATCACGAAGCATAGGACAAAGGCTATGATTTCCACTTCAGCTGGTTGTTGATCCTCATTGTCTTTGTCACTTGGGAGATGCCGGAGGGAGCGACATTCTCAAAAGTTGAGCCATCAAAACCACTGGTCGCGAGGTTCACCACCTTGTGGTATATCAGTGACATGGAAAAGTAATGTCAGTCAAATGTTGTGTTCCATGCTTACTACCTACAACTCACATGTGCCATTGAGTCATTTCCTCGAATGACTCCCAACACCTTGCATACTTACAGGCCACTAGCGAAGTTCTGCGTGGACCGCCATTTCATCTACATCACTGCATGCAGATAGAGCTCTCTGACCCCGACATCATCGGAAGTCCTTTGGTCACCCGGATGAAGTGTGATGGATCAAGCAGTGCTAAGAAAAATAATAAGAAGGAAGAAGTGCAGGAGATAAACAATGCATCAGAGGAAACTGCATCTGAGTCACCTGGAGGAGGAGGAGGCGACAAAGTAAACCAAGAAGAGGAAGGGGAAAGAAGAAAAGAGGGAAAAGGGCAAAGTGACACCACCAAAGGATCACCTAGCAGAGGCTAAGACATCAAAGAAATAGAAGGTTTCTCCAAAGAAACCCTCAGCATGGAAGAAATCCTGAGCCAATAAGCCTCAGTCGCAGAATGTGCTCATAGTGTATGATGTTGACCTCATCATCGTAGTTGTAGAAGATGCCTCTGAGGGTATCTTGCAGCGACATGAAGCAAAGCAAGAAACGATGTATGACCAAATTGAAGTGGAGCTGAAGGGGGTACAAAAAGCTCTCTATTCGAGTCGTGTAGTGTCTATTGCATCATATTCATTAGAAGGTGTAGAATTGGGGGATGAGCCCACCCAATTGTGCAGAATAGCAGATGCAACAGAAACTTGATTTAGTCGAGTATAGGAAGAAAAGGAGCAGGCCACACAGGCCTTGAAGCAAACAAAGGAGGAATCCATAGAGAAACTTCAAGTTGCACAAAAAGAGAAAGATGACCTCTGGGGGAAGTTCGAAGTGGACAGACAAAAAATCTAGAAAGAGAAAGATCAGCTGCTCGCGAAGCATATTGGAGTTAAAGAGGCAGTGAGTAGAGCACTCTGCTCTGTGTTGGGCTTGGCTTAGATGGAAGAATAAACAACTGAGAGCCAAGTGGGGAATCTCATTAAATCCATCCAATAGCTTCACACAAGAGTAGCAGAGCTAGAACTTCAAGCAGTACCGAGCACCCCGCAGGAAGTGTGAGATCAGAGGGAAGAAACTGCCAGGAGCGCAATAGAAAGAATCAGGGTGCTAGCTTCAGAATGTTATAAAATCAGTAACCGAAGCACATAAACCTATGAGAGCCTTGCATAAGACCCGAAGCTGAGGATACTGGAGGCACATATGAAGTAGCTTACGGTCATTGAGAAGATGAAAAGATCGTAGGAGCAACACACAGTTCAACAGCAGGTCGTCACCATCTAGATCTGAGTTATGGAGGTGACCCAGAGACTCCAATTAGTGCAATATGAAGACTACACACTTTTTGAAGAGATCGAGGGACAAGGATCACAGCTGGAACATGTGGTCACAACAATAGAGCAGTGCCTGGAGGGGCCTGTCACCGAGAAAGTCATCCAGGAGTTCGACAAGCAGGAGGCCATGGAGAAGCAACAAGTCGAGGCACCTCGAGCTAAGCTCGAGGCCTTTGAAGCAGTATTGCCTAGATCAGAGTGACTCGGGATGAGTCACAGGTGAGTGTTGGAGGCCTATTGGCCCTTGACTAGGTTTTGAGGAAACGTTGGTCATGTTTGACCATTTTTGGGACTTCGATAGGATGGCCGAAGACGAATCACCCAGGTGAAGCAGAAATCACAGGATCTCGCCCATTTTGTGGGATTTTTTGGGCTTTTAGGGTTTATGTAATGGGTATGGGATGTCAGCCCATGGGTTTACCCATGTTTAGGCCCCTTTTTGTAATGTATAAATAAGTATATAGGACTTAGAGTGAAGTCAGTATGGGATGGTACTTGGCTTAGTGCATGACTAGATAGCTTTGTGCACAAATGTGTTAAGGATTGGAGAGCTAAGTGCAAACATTTTGTAAGTGCTTGGTGCAGATAGACTGTATAAGGATTTTTTTTGTGATCCAAATCAGGGAAGGAGGATTTGGCAAGGTGTGCACATATATCCTATCCTGTGTGCAGTTAGCTTTGTGGCTTGGTTCATGTAAGAAGATTGGAAGAGACTAATAAGAAGAGAAGAATATTGGTGGAGGTAGCCCCACACTAGGGTGAACCACATATATTTTGTGTTGATGTGCTTTGTTATTCATGATGTTTATGTTTGTATTTGCCTCATCTTGATGCATGATAGGTAGATCCATTGATGCTTAGTGCTTTATATATGAATGAATGTTAGATCTATTCAGATGTTATGTGCTAACTAGTTAGATGTGCTTAGATCTTGATTAATACTGCGTTGTTATGTAACAAGGGTTTATCCTATGATGTAAATAAGGGTTAAATACTAATGAATGTTAATTTCTAAGTGCTCTGTTAATTATTGTGATCACATATCTGTGTCCCAGCTAGGTTGTAGACACTTGATTCCTACAACCCCCCCTGCCTCTACCTCAGGTGATACTTCATCTTCTTCGCAGGTGTTGCTGAAAGGGACGGTAGTTAGGTTTTTGTTGGTGCGTTGTTGAATAATTGAACCCTGGGTCTACCCCTATGCCAAAAATAATGAAGAAACCAAGACAACATAAGAATATTCCAAAACCATCAGCATAGGAGAAGGACCATGCCAGAGTGACCAACAAAGGAGCAAAATAGAAGGATACTAATGGAAGCACACAGAAGGAAACAATTGTTCCTACCCAAGAGGAACAAGGAGGAGGAAGAGATATCTTGGACATAAAAGTACCTACAACTCTAGCACAGACATAAAATCTACCAATGAAGAGGACCGTGTTGCAGACAATAGGATAGAGGAAAAATATGAAGGTGCACAAAGATGTCCCAGAATTTACAATTACAAAAGATGATGTAGAGATGGTGACAACAAATTCACGAGAAGACATGGAGAAGAAAAGAGATTAGATCATAAAGAAACTTTCAAAATTCAAGGAAACTTTGGCACAACTACAAGTAAGCGTAATACAACAAAAGGAAAAGACACAACCACAACAAAATGTTCAGGGAAAGACAGTCCTAGCGCAGGAAACAATCCATATTATACTATCGAGAAGTGAGAAATTTCCTATCACTTAGGATATGGTGTAGTTGGACGAAGAGACAACGCAGAAACAACTAAAGGATATTTCTCACTTGGACTTGGCTTTGGCCAAGATCCCCATGAAAGCGTTGTAAAACCTGCAAGTTAGTGTCGCACTGGAAATCCAATCTAGAGCACGCGCGGATGTGAAAGAGTTACAAACAACAAAGGACATAAAGGATACGCTTAAAATAACTCTCAACAAAGTGAAAGTTGAGAAGGATGAGGAAAAGTAGTGAATTGGCCATATATAGGAGCACATAGAAGAAGTCTTCAAGTCAATTCCAGAAAGCGCATAAGAAGGGGCACATTTACAAACATAGGAGAAAATTGAGAAGATCATGGAGGTGATGGAAGATTATAAAATTCACATAATGTACTTGATGGAACTTTTGAAACCAATTATGCCTCCATAAGTGAGATCATAGAGAGAGGGAGGTTACAGAGTACATGGAGAACATGGTGCAGAATATTAAAGAAGTTATAGATTTATATGAAAAAGGTGAACAACTATGGACAAGTTTGCAAGAGGATGAAAAATTGCAGGCATTGGAATAAAAAGATGAAGGTGTCAACATAGTCGTGCAATATTTGAAGCAAAAGAAGAAGGCCATGAGCATACAGGAGAGGCTGAGGAGCATGCAAGAGTTAAATAATTTATAGGATGAATTGAAGAATGTGAAAACAGAGATGCAGTTGAGGTAGGCTCAACTGAAGCCATTGCAGGAAGATGCAAAGAAGATGTTGAAAGAGATGGATGTAGCCAAGGGATAGATGGAAAATATTAGGTTGGAATCTGAAGAAATACTGAAGGAACATATCATAGCGTAGATTGTGGAGTCTGTTGCAGATAAGAGTACACAAATGAAGACTTGTGTTGAAGATTTTTCAGGTAGATTCCAGGAGTTGGATAAGTCTATTAAATATGAAAACACTACCTGAGTGGCTGGGGATGAGCCATAGGTCAGTGTTGGGGGCCTGTTGGAGCAGGATATTTTAGGAAAATGTGCAGCAAATGAGACCGGCATCTAGGGAATGGACCAAAGTAGTAGCGTACTCCGAGAAAGGAGGAAAAGGAGTGCGGTAGAAGGAAGAGAAAGAAGCGCATCGAGAATTAAGGAAAATCGGTGTAGAGTCAAAGCAAGGAACGATTGGATTGAAGATTGACCACCCGAAGGAAGTTATTAAGTGG
>JZKD02S0172361.1:89624-101693 GCA_000966675.3 Picea glauca | reverse complement strand
GCTAGAGTCACCAGATGGTTACTATTATTACAAGAATTTGATATTACAATTGTAGATAGACCAGGAAAAGAAAATGTAGTTGTTGATTTCCTTTCTCGGTTAAAACCTGATGATGCTACCCCAGTAGATGATTCCTTTCCTGATGAATATCTATTTGCAGTATCTTCTCACTCACCTTGGTATGCAGACATCACTAACTACTTGGTTGCAGGGAAGTTACCACCACACCTATCTCATCGAGAGAAAAGAAGAATCATTCAACAAAGTGCTCGGTATAGTTGGATAAGTGGGTGTCTTTTCCATACTGGACTTGATCAAGAAATCCGAAGGTGCATTAGAGAAGATGAGGTTTATGATTTACTAAAAGCTTGTCATGATGGCCCTTGTGGAGGGCATTTTGTTGATAAGAGAACAACACATAAAATTCTCAGGATGGGGTATTATTGGCCCTCACTTTTTAAATATGCAAAGAAATATGTCCAGGCCTGTGATAGCTGCCAAAGAATGGGCCAACCTAATCATAGAGTTGAAATTCCATTAAACCCCCAGATAGTACTCGAACCATTTGAAAGATGGGCCTTAGACTTTGTAGGACCCATTAACCCCCATCCAATAAAAAAGTTTACATAGTGGTCTGCACAGATTATATGACCAAATGGGTGGAAGCTAAAGTACTCCATAGAGCGACTGAAGAAGCAGTTATAGATTTCCTATTTGAAGACATCTTCATCAGATTTGGAGTGCCAAGAGAATTAGTTACAGATGGATGACCTCCTGTCACTTCTCATGGTTTTAAAGCCACCCTTCAGAAATATCATATTCAGCATAGAATGACTACACCATACCACCCCCAAGCCAATGGGCAGGTGGAAAGCACAAATAAAGTAATAGAAGCCATTCTCATAAAAGCAGTGAAGGAAAACATAAAGGACTGGTCTCACAGGCTCCCTGAAGCATTATGGGCCTACAGAACTACCTGGAGAAATACTACAGGATTCTCTCCCTATGAATTAGTCTATGGAAAGAGTGTTGTCTTTCTTGTGGAATTTGAAATTAAAATCTTAAGGACTTCTTTAGCTATCAACCTTGATTTGACCGATGCACAAACAACCAGGTTGCAACAACTTAATGAATTGGATGAAAAAAGACTAGATGTCATGCATCAGACAACTATGATTCAACAACAAAGATCAAAATGGCATGACAAAACTATCAAGCATAAGCAATTCCAAAAAGGTAATTGGGCCCTACTGTATGACTCTCGGTTCAAAGAATTTCAAGGGAAACTACGTACAAGATGGCTTGGACCTTACGAAGTAGACACTGTTTTCCCCAATGGAACAGTAAGGATTCTCACAATCGATGACTCTAAAACACCGTTACTTGTAAATGGTCATCGACTCCGTCTGTACCAGTGCCCTATTTCCAAGGAAGATTTTAAAGCCACATGTGTGGCAGAATCTCATTACCTCTTTTTAGAGGGGTTTCCCACCCCTCATTGCAATTAATTCTTTTTAATCTAATTTCTTTAGTATTAGATTAGATTTTGTTTACTAATAATCCCTGTCAAGAAATACCATGTTACAATGGATTTTTGCAGATTCCCGATCAAAGCACAGGCCTACTAAGAAAGGACGATCCTACTTCAAGAAGAGGCAAGCTTCCCCATGGCTGAAACACCACTGTTCAACAACTTTTTTCTCTTTCTTCATTGTTGAAACACCATTGTTCAACAACTTTCTGACTTTCTTCATTGTTGAAACACCACTATTTAACAACTTTGTGCCTTTTCCCCACTTCCAAAACACCACCATTCCACGATTTCTCGCCCTTCTTTTCCCATTGCTGAAACACCACTATTCAACAAACTTTCACATCCTTCCCCCACAGCTGAAACACCAGTGTCCAAAAAATTTTCTCCATTTTCCCCACTGCTGAAACACCACTGCTCAACAACCTTTAACCATTTTCCCCATTGCTGAAACACCACTGTCAGCAACCTTTCACCATTTTTCCATTGCCGAAACACTACTGTTCTGTAATTCTTCACATTTTCCCATTGACAAAACAACACCGTTCAGTAATTGTTTCGCCCTTCTTTCTATGGCTGAAACACCACTTCTGTAGCAGTATTCTGCAACATCAACTTCCAACAAATATTTCTCTATTCTTTCCCTGTCGCTGAAACACCAACTTTTCAGCATTCTCTGTCATTAAGCTTTTGCACTCTCATACTACATTTTGTCCTTCCAGTCAACAAATCCTTGACACAATTCCTCTAACAAATCAAAATTCTTCACCATGGCTACTGCAGAACTATTATGGACAGGCACTATATTTTTTTTGAAGTACGAATCAAAAGGTAAAGGTGAGGTATGTAAATTTTATACGTAAATACAATTAAGCTATAGTTAATGAGAAGATTCCAATTCATTTATTACCACTCGTGTAAAATCATTATTAACCGCACTTGAAGGGGGGGGGGGAGGAAATATCGAACTTTTATCCCATCATTTCACACGAATCAACCACCTTCATTCCTTTTTACCATCCTTTTGTTTGTTTCACCACCATTTGCATGCCTTCACCCGAAAAACTCACTCTACACAGAAGTTGTTACTCGATTCTTTGACGGTGTATTTTACTGAGTTGTTAGCTATGGGAGGCTCTGTTATACGTTACGAAACCACCATGACAGCCATGTTAGAACTGTATCTAGAAGCCTATCAAATTTTTTTGCAAGCAGGATGGCTCAGTTATTTTCAGAGGCTCCAGGTATTTGATCAACAACAGGTTCTCCAATTTGCTCAAAATCTCTAGGAAGATCATTCCATTGTTCAAGGGGTTCATATTTCAGTTACAGAAGAGGATATAGCACAGGTTTTGGGTCTCCCTACCAATGGCATTCGCATGTTCAGCCGCAAACATATCATTCTTAATGCCCAGCAGGATTTCCTCTTGCTAGGGGAACAAATTGAGCCTAAAGGCTGGGGTGTCCGACTCATCTCGTTGCTGCCTCCATGGCCAGAAGTTGCAAAGTTTGTCAAGCACTACCTTACCTACGAAGGCCGATACCAGGTAGTCTACCAGCATGATTTTGTCCTGTTGTCTCATTTACGACATGCTAGATTGGTCAACATTCCTTATTATCTGCTCGGATGTCTTAAAAATATGTCGCATTACTGTAAAAAGGCTAAAGATCCCACCCTTTCACTCACCCATCACCATCTCGTCCAACCACTTATCCAAAAGGTTTTTTCCCAACAAAACTCTCCACTAAACAACCCACCCATAGATCCCCAAGAAGATGTTGAAATTCCTGAAAACCTTCAGGAACAATAACCACAAAACCCTCCAGACCCTCCGGAAATACCTAACAGTCCACCTACAGACCCAATCAATCCAATTAACCCCCCTACCATACCAAGCCCGCCCCACATTTTGACAGAATCATCCACTCCTGCCCTTCATATTCTTAGCGATGATTCTGAACCAGACAATTCTCCCTGTCCCATCATTGAGGAAAACCCCCCATGTAAACAAAAGCAAATTCCTTTCTTTCCGCCCTTTTTACAAAAAAAACAAACAAGGGCCTCAACAAGGGCAACCACTACTGCCACTACCCTAAATCCCCAACCCATATGACTAATACCCCGTACACCTCCAACATCCCAAATTATGGAATCTTTACCTATTCCACCCATGGGCACTGAAACACAAGAACCAGAGGCCCAATATGTTGCGACATCATCCGTTTCAAACCCAGTAGCTAAAACATAAGAACCAACTACTCATTCAGTAGCTGAAAGACAAGAACCAACTACTCATTTAGTAGCTGAAACACAAGAACCAACTACTCATTCAGTGGCTGAAACACAAGAACCAGCTACTCATTCAGTGGCTAAAACAAAAGAACCAGCTATATCTATCACACAAGAACCAGCTACAGTTGAAACACAAGAACCAACTACTGATATTGTTATTGAGACACAGGAATCAGAGGCCCAGGGTGCTGCAACATTACTTTCTTTACATCAAGAAGCTGGAACACAAGAATCAACTGTCGATCCTGTAGTTGCTCCAAAAGAACCATCTAATGTGATTGTGACTGCTACACAAGAACCAGTCACCCCTCAACCAGAACCAACAATGGCATCTATCCTACAAGAAAATGAGTTCCTAAGGTCTGAACTTGAAGCCTATAAGCAAGAGCTAGCCATGGCAAAGGAAGCCTATGAGAAGGAACTTAAATTGTACACCCTAGCTCGCATAGAAACCATGTCAGAGGGAACTACAACAGAGAATCCATGTAGAGAATATATGTGCAGTCAATGTGGGGACATTTATTATCAAGCAGGCTAGAAAATAATTCAAATTCCAATGCCAGGAGCTTCCCTTGCACCTTCGAATTTTGCAGTCAAAGAAGAACACCCTGCTGTCACACAAGAACTAGTATGACCTTCCAAAATTAAGACTGAGCCCTGGCCTACAACAAATGTCAAATCTGAAACCCCTACTTTTGTTAATAAATCTATACAAACATTGCCTATTGATGAATCTTCCCCTCCCAGCCAGATCAATACCCACACCTTTGTGGAACAAGCCACTCGGACCCTACCTCAGCCTACTACTTGCAACGCTGAAACACAAAATCAACCATGGGATGAGCAGGCAATAATAGAGAAATGGAAAAAAGAGTTTGTTGTTACACAGGCCAAAAGCCTACAGGAACATAGACAAATCTGGATAAACCATGTCTATTCAAATTTGGAAGCCTTGGAGAAAACATGCCAGGAATCCCATGCCTATAAGAAACATAATAAAGAGCTAAAAGGAAGATTGCTCCTGATATTTGACTTGGCACAAAAGTTATTGGCTGAAAGGAAACCATCCTACAATTACTCTATATTCCTCATGGAACGACTTACATGGTTTCAGATCAAATCAGTCAAAGAAGGCAGACCCCATGCAGTGTTAAATCCAGCAGATTTTGTTAAAACCTTTGCAGAAGCCTCTACTATGGATCAACACCTCCTTTGTGAGGCATATTTTCATAATGAGGCCATCCCTGAGAACCGACATCTTAACCTTAACCCTCTTGTCGGTGACATCCAGATTCAGGCACTCACCTCCTTCCTCAACAATTATATTATATGGCAGGATGACTTCCTAGCTACCAAGCATAACGAGCATAACCACCTTCTCTGGATAAGGCCAGAACCACAAAATGCTACCACCTTTGTTACAGAGTATTATCAGTTTTTAAAGAAACCAGGGATGACTCAACACATTCAGTAATTACAGGCATCAGTGTTTCAGGAGTGTCAACATTTCATTAAATCCATAGAGATTTCTGCCCTATAGGCAAATAACATGTTTTGGCAACAATCTACTGAGAAAAGACAAGAACACAATCCTTTTAGCCCCACTAATCTTGAGATAGCAATCTCCAGGGTACCTAGCTACATCAAGTGTGTTCAGCAATGTGCTGAAAGCTGGATAGGGTATCAGTTTCATTTTCCTATCCTTTGGATGCCAGCAGAGAAATATCAAGTTCATTATAAGTTGCCCAAGAAGGCCAAAACAACAGCTTGGCAAAGGTTACAACGCGTTCAAGGGTTTAGAGCTCCAACAGACATCACCTTCCATAGCTACTGCTTGAGTAACTTGCACGCTCAGAGTCGGTATTCAGATTTTGATTCAGAGTGAAGTTGCCTGAGGACATGCAACATTTTAAGTTGGGGGGGGGATGTTAGGACCATACAATGTACCTTTTTACTCACACTTTTTGCTACCTTTACACCCTTGTTTCACTCACATTTAAACTCACATTATCACCTTACCCTATCTTTCCAAAGGTATACAACGTCTCTTCTCTTCACTATATGTTTAATCTATTTTGCATATAATTTTACATTACTCTTGTACTTAACCATTGATTAGAAATGTATAAGTGCTGAAACAGTTCGAACTACAGATTAGCATTGAGGCCTGTTGCTGAAACAGTTAAAGCACGCAAACCCTGTGGCTGAAATAGTCTGTGGAATATGATGCTGAAACAACAACTCACACAAAAGAAGTTGTTACACAGTTCGTGGTCAACGAAGCTGAAACAACAACTCACACAGAAGAAGCTGTTACACCCTCTGTGGTCTACGATGTTGAAACAACAACACAAAACGATTACATTGATCACAACATCCGCACCTTGAGCTAGCATTAACCATCGCTGCTACCTAAGACCAAGTTGTTGAAATAGTCAGAACGCAAATCCCGTGGCTGAAACAGCCCGCAATTTGTGATGTTGAAACCGCATACAACAACAGTAGCAAGAAGACAAATAAAGAAGCTGTTACTCCAGCCAAAACAACAACACCTCACTCAGCACTTGTAATAACATTCTGTTATGGGAGACTAGGATATCCTATTCTAGTATAGAAATCAGATCCGACTAAGAATAGGATTCAGATGTGCAAATGTAATTTGAGGATCAAATTGTATCAAGGGGATTATCCTCTTTAAATAAGAGGAAATCATCATTAGAGAGGACCTTCTTCTTCTGAACTAAGAAGGGATTTACAGAGAGGGACGTGTTTTACTTCAGATTGTAATGTAACACAGTTGACAGATGAATAAAATATTGTTCTGATCATTCCTCTCTAGTTCCTTTCGTTTCAGGGGAATCTTGTGAGAAGGGAGGGCCCACCTTCTTCACAAGATTCACCCATTAGCTTTGTAGTATGTTAGTGTTATTTCTGTTCATGCCTTGATTAAATTCTGTTTTGCTGAAGCACTACTTTACTAAACTCTGTTTTGCTGAAACACTACTTTACTGAACTCTGCTTTACTGATTGTTACATTGTTTTCATGTGATTCATGCTTGGGTAATTGTTAATCATTCTAGTTAGCAATCATGTTTGGTGAATTTATGAAGGAGTGATAATCAGGGATAGGTACTAAAGATTCATGTTTGGGGAATAGGGTCCTCTTCTCTGTTAGAGATAGTTAGCCTTCCGTGCATGTCAATTATTTCAATTAGTAATGAGTTCATGAAAGTGTGCTAATCAGAAACAGGTGCTGAAAATTCATGCTTTGGGAATAGGTTCCTGTTCTCTGGTTACAGAATAGTTGATATTTCCTTTTGTAGTGTCCTGAAAGATTTCTTTTCTAGTTTGTTATTTCCTTGATGTAATCCAGGATTCTTTGGACACTTATTTCTTTAAACATTGAACTCTGTAGTAGGTAGATTTCTTTCCTGTAATTCAATTTAGAACTTCAGTTTGTTCAAGGCAAAGTGTGATTAATATGTTTTTACTACAACTCTAGGTTGCTTTTGATATTGAGCATATATAGTGAGTGATTACCTTTAAAATAAACAGACTTCCCTGGGTTGACAATTTATGTAGCACTTGATTGTTTAGTTAAATAAGCAATTATAGTGACCAACAACCATCAGCGAAAAAAAGAACCAAGCATAGAGATGACCTAGATAATGTGAAGCTGATCTTGACCATATTGACCGACTACATCCCGCCTCTGGCCGACACGGTGAGTTGTGATAGTGTGACAAGATATTTCGAGTACACCATGGTTACTGCGTACCTCCTGAAGGGGATACACGCAGTTCAAGCGCAGCAGGACAAGATCACCACATTGAAGTTTAGCGAATTCAACCTAGGAGATCACAAGAACTATAGTATGCTCACCCCGTATAAATACTTGACCAGGATGAAGGGGAAGAACTCAAAGATAATCCTCCATCCATGGAGGATGAACCTCACATAGTCCACCCTATTAAATGTAATGAAAATCCTCCACTTTGGAAGGCACTAGGAAGTCAACGCCTATGTCAAGCTTCTACTTTCATGTTACCATGGCAGCTACTTATAGCTAGACCTCTGTATCATAGTTGATCTAGGAAAATCCACAGATCACGCGCTAGCACATAAGATCAAGGATACATATGGTGATGTTGAGAAGGGGATGCGAGGCTACAAGGTAGCCTCCATATAGAATGGCGTAGTGTGCCTAGCATGTCAATTAATAGCTGGAAAGTTGGTATGAAAGAATAGACCCACGTAGGTCACAGACTTTGTCGTTGACCTCGCAGGGAAGTGCATGGAAGGCCTACAGATGAACTCGGCGAAGTACCTAGTTAATCAGACTATCACGAAGCATGGGATCAGGGCTACGAGTTTCACTTTAGCTGGCTCCAGATCCTCATCACATTTGTTGTCTGGGATATGTCGGAAGGTGCGACCTTCCCGGATATTGAACCGTTCAAGCCACTTACTGCGAAGTTCACCACGCTCTGGTACTCGAGCGATATGAGAAAATAGTGGCAGTCGAACATTGTCTTTCACACATACTACCTGTAGCTGAAGAGAGCCATCGATGTTGTACCTCGCATGACGCCGAACACCCTACAGAGATTCCGACCCATGATGAAGTTTCACGCAGATCGACACTTCATATAGATTACAATGTGAGAAGATGAACATAAGGATCAACTTTAGTCGTACTATAAACTCGTGGAAGAGGAACTTAAGGACATCACTAAGGACTGGTCAGCCGACCTCCTTATTCCCGCTGACCCTATAGAGATGTCTGACCCCAAACTGGACAGTCCAGAGGCCACTCACAAGGAACAGAACACACTCAGAACCAGCAGAAGGAAGAAGACGGAAGAGGTCCAAGACTTAAGCAGCGCCTCAGGAAAGACTACTTCAGTATCACCTGACCGAGGGGGTGATGACGAAGTAAAAGAGATAATTGGAAAATAAACTTAACAGAAGAAATGCAAAGTAACACGACCTAGAGACGAGGTTGACCCCTTGAAGAAGAGGAAGGTTTCTCCCTCAAAACCTTCTTCCCAAAAGAAATTGAGAGCCACCATGAACAATATGCAGACTGTACTCACTACTGATGATTTTGACTTCATCATAGTAGCTCTAAATGACACCTCGCTGGAAATCATGGAAAAACAAGAAGCTAAGCAGGAGTAAATGTACAAAAGAATCGAGGTCGAACTCCGAGGGGTACAACAGGCCCTTCAATCTAGTTGCACAGTCTCCACTATGCCCCTTCCATTAGGAGAACCATAGTTGGGAGATGAGCCAGCCCAACTCCATCGACTAGCTGATGCAGTTGAAGCTCACCTTAGTCGTGCACAAGAAGAAACATAAAAATCCACCTAGGCCTTGAAGCAAGTGCAAGGCATGCTCATAGAAAAACGTCGAGTTGCAGAACAGGAGAAGGCTTCTCTCTAGGTAAAGTTTGAAGAAGAGAAAACACAGATGCAAGAAAAAGAACAGTTGCTTGTTGAGAAAATCGAAGTGAAAGAAGAAGTCAACAGATCACTTTGCTCTATGATAGGATTAGAACCACAGGTAGAAGACTGAGTCACGCATCAAGTAGAGCATCGCATGGAAGATATCCAATATCTACAATAAATAATAACATATTTAGATCTGCACACCGTGCCCGACACGCCACAGGATGTAAGGGATCAAAGAGAACCAACTACCAGGAGCGCAGTTGAAAGAATAAAATTCCTTGCCATGGAATAAAAGAAACTGAGTGATCACAGTGCCCAAATGTATGAGCGGCTCACTAAGAATACATAATTGAAGGCACTGAAGTCACATCTCCAAGAAGTGAAGCAGGAAGCAAAGACATTACAGGCGCAGTTGAAGCCCTTGTTAGCTGTGGAAAGAATGAAGTGATCCCAAGAGAAGTGAAGTGCTCAACAGCAGGTCCACACCATTCAGAGAAGAGTTATGGAAGTGACTCAGAGGCTCCAACCTACATAGGATGAGGCTTGCCAATTGTTCGTAGAGATCGAAGGTCAGGGAGCAAAACTGGAGCAAGTGGTCACTACAGCTGAACACTGCCTAGAGGGACCTGTCAACGAAGCAGTCATCCAAGAGTTCGCTGAAAAGGAGGTCGTGGCACAACAACAAGTCGAAGAAGCTCAAACCAAGATTGAGCCTTTTGAAGCAGAACTAACCAGACCAAAGTGATTCGGGACGAGTCACAAGTGAGTGTTGGGGGGGCCTATTGGCCCTTGACCAAGTTTTGTTGATTCTTGGTCATGTTTGACCTATTTTTTGGACTTCGATAGGCTGTCGAAGGTGAAGCGCAAGACGAAGTAGATATCATGGGATCTCGACCCCTTTTTAGGGATTTTCAGGTTTTGTTCTTGTGTAATGGGTATGGGAATGTCAGCCCATAGGTTTACCTATGTTTAGGCCTGATTTTGTAATGTATAAATAAATGTCTAGGCGATTTAAGAAGAGGCCAATGTGCTAAGTTCAAAAGAGGCATCTATGTGATGTGGTGCTAAGTGCTAGTGTTTGATATATGTGATCAAGAGCTATAAGAGACTGTGTAAAAGCTTGGTGTTGTACCCTAGCTCGAAGAAGGAGGATCTGGCGGAGTACGCACAGATCTCCTATCTTCTGAGGAGTATGATTTTGATTCTATGTGCCTGTAAGAATCTTGACCAAAGATAATAAACAAGAGAAGAGTTGGTAGATGTAGCCCCAGGGTGGGGGTGAACCACGTACATGTTTTGTTTCTATGCTATGTGCGATGTATTGATTTTTTTATGTGTTTACTTGCTTAGTTCTTTAATATAGATGAATGATAGATATATCTATTGATTCTATGTGATTAATAATGTGAATGAATACTAGATATGGCCTATGTGGATGTGCTTAGTGTTTGAATATCTTAGATTTGCATGAATACTGTGATGCTCTGTAGTTTAGGGTTTATCTGTACCAAGAGTAGGATTTAACTGCATTGTAACTAAGGACTGGATACTGATGAATGTTAACTGCTAAGTTCTCTGTTAAGTGTTAGAATCACAGATCTATGTCCCAACTAAGGTTGTAGACATCTGTGTCCTGGAACCACCCCTGTCTCTACCTCGGGTGAGACTTCATATGCTTTGCAGGTGTTGTCGAAAGGGTCGGTAGTTAGGGTTTTTTTGGTGCGCTGTTGTAAGCGTTGAACCCTGGGTCTGCCCCTGTGCCAACAGATACAGAAACCATATTTTGGCACATTGATTCACCCCCTGAAGGTTGTTCTTCAACGTACGACACATAATATTAACATGCATACTGCCAAGAATTACATTATTGTGGAATACTTGGCCTGGGAACCTTGTGCCATGTCGGTACTAGAGTTCTGCAAATATGCCCAACGTAGTAGAAATCCTTTCTATCTTCCATAGGTGGGGCTGATCCCTCGGATTTGAGCTTGATGAACTTTGATTTATCTCATATTACTAATAGGCTCTACCATCAAGTAGTCTTCCATATTAAAGTCTAATCGATGGGGAAAAAAATATACCAAATGATGGTGGATGAGGGAGCCTCGACTTGCATCATATTTATTCTTGTTGGAAGGACCTTGGCTCTCCTAAGCTCAACATGTCTAACACATTATTGAAAGAATTCAATGGAAACATGTTCCAACACCATGGGATAATCATCGCCTTACCCATCAAGTTAGGTACTAATATTTTCTTTGTTGATGTGGAGGTTGTCAATGCACCTCTTGAGTACAATATGTTACATAGGTGCACTTGGTTCTATGGAATGAATGCAGTTGTCTTGTCAGTCTTTAGGGTCCTATGATTCCCTTATCAAGGGAAAATAGTGACAATAGATTTTGTTTTGTTCTGTACCCTAGACCTTGGATCTAATGCGAGGTGTAATGTACCCTTTATCGCTGATACCACACAATCTTATATGAATTTCGATGTGGGGATGTTCAAATATATTTCACTAATGGGAATTTTTCCCCTTCCCCCACCATCTCCCACTGAAAACATTGTTACTATCAATATGATATCATCATTTACCAGTGCATCACTTGGGTCTTTTTATGATAAAATATACACAAGAACAATAATATGGCGGAAAAGGATCACTAGCCAACACTATATTATTCATTCCAATGTTACATATTTATAGTACAATGGGTGATGCCACCTCATAGAGAGATTTTCTCTAGATCCTAAAATCATGCATGATGACTAGGCTAGGCAATCTTAACTAA
>JZKD02S0172361.1:35037-73058 GCA_000966675.3 Picea glauca | reverse complement strand
CCCATGAATGGCTTTGTTTATATATCACTTGAGAGGTTTAACCACCATAATATTTCAAGGGAATGGTTGATATATTTACTCCTTAGGTTAGGATTTAGTACCCAAAATGGAAGGAAAGTGAATGACTCAAGTGTGTGAGTCATCCTTTGACCAAAACCATGCCAAAACATCTCGGGATTTTCCCTTATAAAAAGGTGGAACTACTCTAACTGCACTAACACTCCCCCATAACTAGCGATAGAGAATTAGTAATTCTTCCCCAGTTCATTAGGGTGCGTTAACACTCCATATGCATGGGTAGGGGGGCATTAGTGCTCGAACAAGGTTCAAATATTATGGAAAGTGGTTAGGTTTCAATACTTTCTCAATGTTTTTCGATTCACCATGGCTTAGGGATTATGAAAAATGGTGGTGACACTTAGAAAAGTGCATGTGACACTTAGTAAGGTGTATACGACACTTTGCAAAGTTCATCCGACACTTTGACAAGTGCATGCGACACTTAATAAGGTGCATACGACACATTAGGACACTTTGCAACACTTTGCGACAGTTAGGTGTGCGACAATTAAGTGTGAAATTTTGATGTGTAACAATGTTTAGTACCTCCTTCATGTCTTGATGGAACCCATCAAAGAGCTTCCATGGCTCGCGAGACTACTCATGATGAGTATTTTCGATCAAATAAATTAATTCCTATGTGGCGTATCCCCAACATAGTAATCCATAGAATGCCAACATCAGCTCATGATTTCCTCAATTATGAAAAATATCCTTGGCTTGAGCCTATAAATGGGATCTACTTTTCATAACCCATCAATATGCATAGTGCCTTGTACATAGGTGTGTGGTGCGAGTGCTTTCTTTTTATATATCATATCCAAAAAATCCAAAAATATTTTCTTTTTTGAGATTCCACTATGCCTTTTGACCTTGGAATCTAGTTTACTTGTGTTCACAGGATTCTAGGGACATTTTTTATGAATATGGAAACATCCACTACACTTGAGGTATATATTTCTAAACTGGCATATAGGGACAAGTTTTTACCTACATTTATTGCTTTGCATTTTTAACCGTCCATATTGCCAACATTATGTCGTAGGTTCGAACCTGGTTGGTTGCAACAATAGCCACCCTTTTTTAACAATGTAATTGGTTTGGTAATGCCTACCCTTCATGGGCATCCTAGTTAGCACTCATATTTCCATTTGGTGCCCATGTTTCATTTTTTCGTAGGCCTGGGAGCCCCCCTTTAGCCCCACCATGACTTGAATATTGAGCCTCATTTTCCTCTCTTCGTCTATATTCTAGCCATATCCCTTGGGGGTTCCCAAACATTTTTATTGTTTCTTAATGTTCACCTATGAAATTGTTGCTCGCGACATGCTTCCCTCTTCTGCATTGTTTTTTTCCCATATTCCACTTACCTTTATGCAGTATCCTTGACCATCCACCTCTTGCATTATTTGGCCTCCATTTTTCACCCACCTACCTAGGGAGAGAACAGTTGATAAGAGTGGATCTCACTTGCGAGTACCATTTTCATTCCTCATTTCTTAGGTCAGTTCCATGTGCTTGGAACATAGGAGCATGCTTTTAAGAAACTCGTTCTCTACCACCGAGTATACTTTTATCTCTTTTTTAGACTCATAAAAGGACACAAAAAAGGTACGGAGCTTACTTGTGTCATTCTTTCATGCTCGTTAAACCATGAAGGAGACCAAGCATATTTGTGTTGTTCTTTCGTGTTCGTTAAACCATGAAGGAGACAAAAAATACAAAAAAATATAAATAAGAGTGGGGGTTTTTCACCATTGGTTTATTCTCAAAATGGAAACGTCAGTCGAGTCACCCTTGAACATGGCACATGTTTGAGTCCTCATCATACAGTTGGGTTTTATCTTTCCTAGGATTCATCCCAGTAATATGAGTCAAAGATACTCCTCTGATTGGTTACTCTTCTAGTCATCATGGAGATTGCTTCAATGCCTCATGCATTGTTGCACTATATTCGTTCATCTCTTGTATCTTATTTCCATGTCACCATTGTGTCATTCTATATATTCAAGGGAAGTTTAATCCTAAGTCATCCATCTACTATTTTGTTGACTTTCAGAGTCGTTTATCCCTGTGTCCGTTGTACTTTGTGATACTCTCTCTTCACATCATCTCTCGGTGTATGTTTCATGTCGACTGATGGAGGATACATCAAGTGGCACCTTCGACGAATCTCTTACTATCAACTTCAACACATTATCTAGGAGATGGATCTAGAAACCATCTAGTACCTTGGAGCTTGCAGTCCTTAGTAGCAGACCTCCTTGAGATCAATAGTGGGTTTACATCATTGACTCATGATCGATTGATTCTATGAGTGCTCGACACCAGATCATCTATTCACACTCACTAGATTATACTAGGTACCTTGGGGTCCATTTTCATCATCGTTGGGTCCCCTCACATCTATTAATGGTATACATCAATGACCAGTAATCATACAGTTTCTACCATGTTTGACTTCAACTCATCTATTTTCATGTTATAGATTTGTACCATCAGGGTTTCAGAAAAACACCTTGGGTTTGGGGCCACATCATTCCTTCACAAAATCCCGTCCCAACTTGCGATGGATTATATCACCTGTATATGAGTACTTTGAAGGCTTCGGGGAACTTCCCTCGGTGCTCGTCGTCTTCTTGATATCTATATGTTGTGTCATAGATCCACATTGTATTTTTTGGTGGCTATGATTATGTGCATGACATAGATTGACATTGTATTTGTTGGTGGCTATGATTGAGTTCATGATGTAGATCCAAATTGTATTGTCTTGTGGCTAAGGTCTTATTGATGACATGGATCCACTGTGTATTCTTTCATGGCCATGGTCTAACATTTCATATCATGGATCTGTAGTGTATTGTTTGGAATCCATTCTCATTCAGATTTTGAGTATGTATACCTAGGGAATGGTATATTTATACTCTCATCCTTGGTGTTTGATTGAATGACTTCTTTGACTTCCAAACCTCCTTTTATCTCTCCTCACGCTATCTCACATGGACATTATTTTATTGTGATGTATTTCGGTCATCCATTCCTTTCTTGACCTCACACATTAGGGGGCATCTATTATATCCTTAATTTCCACAATATAGGCCAGAGAGGAATCCATAAGAGGATAGAAGCCAAAATACATATTTTTCTTAAGTTTTAACCCCTTTTTGGAGATCCTCACGGGACACCTAGTGGACAATAAGCGAGGGCCCTCGCTGGTCACTAGTGGCTCAACAAGTGAGGCACTATAAAACATCTAGAATAAGGGAGTTACGAGGTGATAGGTGAAATATGAGTTGTATCTTTTTGTCAAGGGCCTAGGAAATAACATCATTTGAGTCTCTAGTGGACTCTAGAATATCTAGAAGCCTCTCCCAAGCCTCAACCAAGAGCTATATAGCAAAGGAAAGCCTCGAGAAAGAAGAAAAAAATTCAAAGCATTGTTATTTTGCCTAATTGTAGAGGTACATGTTCCATCTACCACAACCAGAAGTCAATGAAACCTAGCTTGACCAAGGATATAAAGGAGAAGCAAGGATCAAGGAGGTCAAGGGAGGAAGCATCAACAACCAAGGTATTTTTTGATGTATTGCTCTTTTATTTATTAATAGATCATTTGGTTCCCTCCCATATCATTTGTGTTTAATTGATGAATGTTAGATCTAATTCTTTCCTTTATAGATCTAATTAAAAGTGAGATTAGATCTAGGATTATAGTCCCAAGTAGAGAGGTAGATAAAGTTTTTCTTTTCTTTTGTATATAGAAAGCAGGTTGTGGAGCTTGGTGATGGAATTTTAGGACTACAATGATCGGGAGATACGAAGGACAACCTCAAGAAAGATATGCAAACTTCACCACTCCTTATGATAGTCATGAATCTATGTTTTTGAATCTAGATCTAGGAAAACCATTAGAATGCTAGCCCCCTTTCTATCTAGGATTACTAGGCTAATCCTAGAGGGATTTTGTTGTGTATTAAGAAATATCCCTGTGAGAAATAATCCCATAACATCATGGTTTCGATTTTTATTAGAACTAAATTAACAAACAAACTGATCTAACCTTTTCATGGGGATTGTCTCTCGAGGATAACCTACAAAGTAATCCATAAACATATTTTTTTCTTTTGATAAACTTGTTTGGAAGTAATCCTTTCAAGACATTAATACCTATTCCACATCATATAGTTGAAAGAGATGAAAATTAAGAATACCTAGAATTAATTCTATGAGTAAATCAAAAAGATAAAATGAAAGTGAGTTTACCAAAGGAAAAAAGTAATTTAATCAATACTGCAAGATAACTTGTAGGAAATACAAATCTTACTAAATGAATGAAACATTCACACAATGGTAGAATAGTCCATGATCACACCTAAATGCATATAAATTCCTTTTCTTTAATCTATTTAATTAAAACGATCATCCTTGAAAAATAATTATTATCTTTCTCCCTTCCCAAAAAATAGTTTCAAAGTTAAGCAAAAAAAATCAGGGCTCATCTCCTCTTTGATTCCTTAATTTATAGTCTTAACTATAAAGCTAAAAGTAGTAAAAGTAGAAAAGTAAAAGTAAATAAAATTAGTGTGTTTCCATTCTTTGAGTCAATTCTAGTTCCAACTATTGTTCGTTCATGCACCCCAGTCAAGTCCTTTGTTGTTACATCAATCACCATCTATTTAGTAATCTCTATGCTTAGAATGGGGGTCTCATTTATTGCATGTGTGGAATCACAGTCGACCCATTATTGAAAACCTTTCTTTCAGAACCTCTTCTGAGGGAACACGTGGATGTCCATGGGTACACATAAATTCTCTCTCTCTCTTTCCTAAAGAATTGGGTGTATTTATTGATCTCTAGAATCATGAACTCTAGCTTGGTTCAAGTACCAATTTATTTTAACATAAAATTTTGAATGTGACCATGCTCAATCAACATGATTCCCTAGATTTCCTTGCCACGCTTCTCATCTACCTTCTTGAAATAAGCTACCACTTGATCAAATGACCAAAAATATTCAAGTGGGCCAAATGTAGGTAACTTATTTTTAACATGGTCTCATCTATTTGACGTCACAACTCTGTGCATACCTTCAAATCCTTTATTGATTTATCCTTTGACACAAATGACAACTCTTTCAAATAATATATAGACCTTTGTATCTTGGTGTGTCCTTTTTCAGTTAGCATACTGATGTCATGCTCTTCATCATCGCAACCCTTCTAAATCTCCATAATATAATTTAATTCTTCCCGTGTCATCGCTTGCCTCTCATGCCACTTCAATATCTCTTTGTGTACAATTTCCAATTGTAAATTCTCTTCTTGCAAATCTACCACTTTTTCAACAAGGTTCATCCTGATTTGTACATGTCCTGTGATATTTTCCTTGAATTTACATACTGTACTAGAAGATCCTTGGTAGTATTCCATTTTGATTTCTCAATAATTCTAACTCCTTCTTCATACATTCTACTTCGGACTCACCAAACCTAGATTTATCAATAGTAGCATGTGAAATCGTTACTCCCGCATCAACAATCTCACTGAACATAGATTTTCTCACATGAAACAAAGGTTCTTCTGTTGTATAGGTCACAACGTTGTCAACATCAATTCTTTTCCTTTTTCAGTGTTCTTCTAACGATAGCCTGCCTTCATCAGTTATAAGCTATAGAATCCAAGTCAACTACCTACTTGATAGGATCTATAATATGTCTATCACCCCAACGCTAATGTATTATGAATAATTCATGGGATATGGAACTATTCAAACACAATTTCCTTCCCTCCATCCAGACTAGTTCCCTTTGGCAATTTTAGCGATTGAGCAACTTCCTTTTCTTTTTCATATTTGACTGTATCTTTCTCAACATTTTATTTCTTATTCCCCTCTTCTATATAACCATTTTTAGTTTGAGTTTCCTCCTAATCATATGCACTCTCATTAGTATTGGTGAAATCACTGACCTCTTTAGGCTTGTTTATAGTCTGTGACTCATGTAGTTCACCCTGCGACTGCCCCATATAATCATGCTTGGCCACACCTCTTGTTCTTCCCATGTGATCTATTATTTTCCTCTTTGATTTAACAAATCCATCCATATTTTATCTTCATCAACAACTCTCCTATTCTCCTCTAATTCATTTTTTCGAACCTCTACTTCATTTTTTCCTTCTGCTCATTTTCTTTCTATTGCTTAGTCGCTTGCTCCGCTTGTAACCTGACTTAATCTTCTTTCTTGGTATTCAACTTAGCTTATTCTTTTGTTCTTAATTCTTCTCTACTCTAGGTATCTTCTACTTCTTTCTTTTCTTTCTTTACCATCATTCTCTTTTCTATATCAACCAATTGCTCATCAAAAAACATTTTTTTGAAAATCACAAGTTGTGGATTTTTCTTCCTCTCCAACACTTCATCCCAATCATTCACATCGTGAGAAAACAACTATTCCTCCCAGTTTTTTTGACTATATGGCCAATATGTTGCAACGGGATCAAAATTATTGACAAAAATCCCCTTCGGATCATGTCTTCAGAATTTCCCTTGAGGTAAATGATATTCCAGGTGTACAACAACCTCTTAGCGAGCCCGTTTTGTATCTTTGATGAAAAATTGACCCAAACTAAAACCATATGGAATGAAAATAAATTTCTTCACTTCCTTTATAATTGTATCATTAACTCCCTGGTAGATGGTATGATAGGAAATTTCCCCAATTATTAGGTGATCTGGCACATACTTCGGCAACAAGTAGGGTGGCCTGGTTGCACTAAATATTTAGATGTACATATAGCTTTCTTGGACATACCAGTTACCTATGTTCTTTATTAACCCTTTGGAATCATTGAACACTCTTCTCTAAATACAATATAATAAAGTATTTCCGAAAATTGATCACAAATCTAAACATACTATTTCTTATACTTGTGTTCCCATAATGATTGAAGGTATACATGCACAAGAGCCTCGATGATATGCCAACTGAGTCTCAAAACTGGGAATGCATTACTAGCACAAATAACATCAAGTAAGTAAGTTTCCACGTAAAAAGTAGGAATCATACTAGTTGTTTTCTTTGCCTAATGGACCCTTTCTATTATTAAACCAAGTTGGTTTGACAAAATACATCTCGAATTGAATATTTTTCATGTCATAGATCCTATGTATGCCAATGGAAGAAAATCATCTGAAAACCTTGAACAACCCTTCTCTCCATATAAACAACATAGCAATGTCATCAGATACATATACGGTTCTTGAAGATTAGCAATGGCATACCAACCATTGTTCTTATTGACAAACTTCTTGTCTTCTTTCCACCATCCCAATAATATTTTACCAATATCATTGTCATCATAAAATTTGTTAACAAAAGTAGTGTCTAATGAAACTCATGGTCTAATAAGTTTATAGTAGGTGTTCATGTGTCTGGTAGGAAATATCCAACACAATTCCCTAGAGCATCCACACACATGGTTCTATTTGTAAGTGTTCGATCCATAACCCACTCGACAACTTCTGAACAAGGAAAAATCAGAGCCCTCATGGAAACAAAGTGCAGTCTAGATTTATGAATATTAATGAAATATTTTTCATCCACTTCTCTAACCATGGCATCAATGTGAGGAATGGTACCTAGATAGTCTTCATCTTTGAATGTTAGAAACAAATCATTCCATCGTGGCAACAACTCCATCGAATTAGTGATGTGGTATGTATCTTTGAAAACTAGGCATAGTACAGACTCCTCTGCAAACTGGAATATGGATAACTAGAACATAGTGATTCGTCGTGTCATTGAACTTGAATGATTTGATGAACGATCCCTCACATGGTTCCCTCAGCTTCATCTTGGTCATTTCAATTGTAATTTTTACGGGTGTTTTCCTTGGAGGCATGTTCTATGTTTGCAGGAAAATTTTGAATGCAAAAAACTGTACATCACAATTTCTTCAAACAATATTTAACAAATAAACCCTAAATTAAATTAATTCTAAAACCCCATAATGCCTAATGAATTATAATGGAATTCATGCATTCTTGACTCTAAGACAAAAGTACCCGATTAAATGTTCTTGCAATATTATTGAATAGAATTAGTTTCATATGCTTACATGTTTTGATGCTATCAATGGATAATGAATTACAACAAGAAGAACACCCCAGACACAACTAATATTCGGAAACTCCCGTTGTCCATACAAACTTCCCTCGACTTATGTACAAACAAACTTACCTTGTTTTTTCACGATCTTAACACTTTAAAACAAAAGCACTTATATTGTCAAACACAATTTTGGTTGTCACTCATGCTATTAATGGTGGATTTAATTGATGAGATTTGAATTAAACTTAACGGATTCTCTTTATGTAAAAATTTGTATTGATCCTAACTTATTATCATATCAATTGGATAGTACAATCATTAAATCCATGATGTGATTACCAGTTAATTGTTGACATGTGTGACATGTCTTCGGTCATTTCATATCTCTTTGTTTCAATCATTCAACATTTCTTACATATTTACTATTTTGGCAAAGCTGCTCTAACATCTTCAACATTCCTTATTCATCATTTCAGAAAACAATGATATCCTCCTCTAATAGCTCATCACATGCCACTTTCTCGGTGAACATTTCTTATTGTTTCAGTGAACTTGTAACATCATTTGACCCCCTAGTTATAACTTCTCATTTAGTATGATGGGGTGTTAAAATTTTGATTTTCCATTTACTTCATTTCTCCAATTAGACTTCATAGATTTATTCTTATTGTCAAGATATTTCCAACAACTGTAACCATGCTCAATTCCGAGTTTTGGATCAAAATTTACAACCTTCCAAACTTTTCAGGCCTTTTATCCTCAATTCCAATTCTGTGCCACATAGCACCCTGGTACACGTGCCCCCTGATATGGAACTAATTTAGCATGGACATGGAAGCTGATGTGGTAGCTGCCACCCATCTCCTTTATTATCGTTTGATTTTCCTTCAAGGTCAACAACTTCGATTTATTTGGATTTCTCCACTTGCGTGATAGTTAATGTCCAGCCCGCCTCCATTTCTTCCTGGATTCTTGTGGGACCCACCAATATTGATGGCTAAGGTCTCATATAGCCATTACGCTGACTGAAACCCCTGATTAAATTTCATATTCATGCTCCAAGCTCTTCAGAGTTGTACTCTAAATTCTTCTATGTCATACTCCGAAAGGGTCCATTCCTATGGATGGTTAGGATCTGCCACCTAGGAATCCATTGCCACGTGTACCTTCCACCTAGCATGATACTTGGCACTCAAAGCACATCATCTTAGCCCCCTCAAAGTATCAAAACACATTTCCACATGGCACAATAGCCACTTGACACATGGAACCTCTGCGTGGATTGACTTGGCATACACATTATCACTAACAATTATCACATCCTTCCATGTGTTGACACCTATCCTCTGTGCAATGGGTGGGTGACGTCATCCTTGTCAACGTGAAATCACCTTCCTTCTGGACTCATCCAAACAAGACCCATCATGATCAACAGTTAGTATTACTTTCACCTAGGCTCTGATGGATGGTCAGGATTACTCTTCAGAGTGTTTCTATGATCACTCAATAATTCCCTCCGAAAGTCAACTCCGAACAAATTATTTTCAACGGTCTTCGCTCCAATACATAGGAAACTAGATCCAATGGTGGTATATTTGTTTCCTCCTTACTCTTATGGATCGATGACTTTGGTTAGTTTGGAGTATCATCTGAGTCTAACCATGGGCTACTTTGATGGATCCATCCATTATCAATGGTCATGATCACTCCTCCTTACAATCTAATGGTCAATGATAAAAGAACATTTCCAAGTTCTTGAACTCGATGGGGATCCACCCTATAATACCTCGACCAAATACAGGTTTCCATGTGTCTTCCTCATACACATAGGGTCTTTCTGTCAGCATGAAATCATCATAACTTCACCCCTCCTCTCAATCACATCTAAGGGTTTTCCACATCGATCAATGACTAAGATTACATCTCAATTATTCTTCGATCGAAAGTTGGGATTTATCCTTGGAGTCTTCCCTTTAGAGTATTTTCACTCCAGTGGACCAAAATACTCCGAAGGACCCACTGCGATGGACGGTCATAATCACTTCAAATTATTCTTTGATGGATCGACAACTCTAGTCAATTCAGAGTCTCATCCCTACCTCACCATGAACTACTCCAATGGCACCCTCTGCGATCAATAGTTGAGATTATTTAGATCCATTCTTTGATGGATCCAATGATTGTTAACGATCTGGACTCTTTACAAGATCTCATTTGTTATGGACCCCAACCAACAACCTAGGTTATTTCACTGTACTAAATTGACGGATGTGATTCTTTCTGGGAAAAGAAAACATGGGATTTTGTAGTTTCAACAGTCTGCTTCAAGACTTGGTGGTTTAGGTATTTCATTCTAGAATTTTCCTAAGGATTACTGATCCCCCTCATAAATCTATAATTCAATCTTATGACAAGTTGAGGCTTCCTTCCCTCACTACTTACATGTGATAATTTCTCCCAACGAACTATCCAAACCAAGATAGAGCATTCCCATCCCCCAACCTGTTGATTTTTCCTCTCTTTCATCATCTAATTGAAGGATAAACTCAGCCTAAGAACAATTATAAGAAGAATGATAACAACAAACATATATATACAAACCCATGTAAACAAGTGGAAACTATACATAACACATAATTAATTATGTAAATATATCACCACATATACAATTCTGGTAGCAATATTCAAGGAATATTTACAACTGTGGAAACCCATAACAACAACCACATAATTTTCCATTTGTGTTAACGTCTGAGTGTGAATTCAAAAATATTAGTTGTGAAAAATAACTCATGTAGTTCCTGTACAATTCTAGCAACAACATACTGAAATATGAATAGCACAGTAAATAACCAACACATGTTTATATATTCATTCATATAGTAAATTAAAGAAACACATGGTGGACACTTATCTGATACAAATAGCCACCAATTGCATGTAGACCTCCAACTTTCCTCCTAGCCGTAGACTCTACTACTTACAACTCAGCAGCAGGTCACCCCCAAGTTGGGCCTTAAACTCCACTTGGGCAAGGAAATCCTGTCTAGGTGAGGTCTCTCAACAACAACAATATTTCCAGTTCGGGTTCCATTTTTAACATCTATCCTATAGTCTCTCATTCCCCACATGCATGTCCCACCCCACGAAGTGTGCCCCTTCTCTTCTCAACATCCTTCGTCTGCCCCACTTCCCTTATAGGTCTTCAACAATAGGTTGGACAGGAAATCACAAAGCCCTGTAGTTGTAGCTTGGAACCTTGGGAATCAAATTCCTGACAATTCTCTCACCTAGAGAGAATGACCATGAGATTAACAACCCACTTCTTCGACAACATTTATCTCACCTAGAGAGAATTCCATGAGCTTGACAACCTTCTTCTTCAATAACACTTCTCTCACCTAGATAGAAATTCACACAGGCCTGACAACTTGCTTCTTCAACTTAATTCCCATCAAATCCCACTTCAAGCGACCTTAAGAAAAAATAGAGATGGAAGTAAGCATGCACAACAACAAGGGATGATACAGATGATGGGGAGAAGGACAACATGGTTGAATGAATGAATGATTGTGATCCCCCTCCAAAATTCACTAAGGATTGCTATTTTGTTTACATGCTCATGAAGTGGCACTTGTCACTTCCTCAACCTTCCTTTTGAACCACTTGGTGATGCGTTCCCCTTTCCAAAGACTTAGGACAAAAATCATGTTCAAGTCTTTTTCCTTTGTTAGATTTTTTTTATTAATATTTCCTTGGTTTAAGCCCCATGTCTTAGCTCCCTTCCTAGACCTTTTATTCCCCTTTCTTATCTAGTGGATTTTATCCCCCCATACTCTTTCTGTTAGGATGGTCTGCAGAAGTGATGTTTTTCATTAAATTCAAAGTGAAATCACATAATACAAAATAGTCTCATTGGCCCAAAAAGTTCCTAGCTCACCAACCTATGCGAAAAACTATAATTACATTTCAATTGGGGTTCGGCTAGGGGTATTACATTCCCCTCCCCCTTATTTATGCATTTTCCTTACTGTGATATATATACACATATACAATCAACAGTTCAAACATTTACAAAAAGATGCAGGTACTCTACCCGCATAGCATCCTCATGCTCCCAAGTTGCTTCTTCAGGACTGTACCAGGTCGACTAGACCTTTACCAGATTTATGACTTGATTCCAGAGCTTCTTGGTTTTCCGGTCCAAAATGCATACTGGTTGTACTTAGAATTCACCCTCTAGCTCTACCTGAATCACATTCCAATCAATGACATGATTAGTATCAGGTACATACTTTTTTAGTAAGGATACATGCAAAACATTGTGAATACGCATGGATGCAATTAATGCAAGCATATATTCTATAGGGCCAATCCTTTCCAGGACTTTAAATGACCCACAATATCATGCTTCTAGTTTTGAGCACTTCCCCAACCTTAGGGATCTTCCCCTTGCTTTTACTTTCAAAAGTACATGGTCACCTACTGAAAATTCTCTGGGAGTTTTATGCTTATCATAATAACTTTTCTTAAAGGAACATCTTAAAGAATAAATAGACCACTTAACTAAGGTCTTAAATAAAATTGGATATAGAGATAGAGACATCAAAAAGGAAATAGATAAGAAAGAAAGAAGGACTCGTACACAGAATGATCAAACCTCCAACATTAAAGCCTTTCTTCCCTACATTCGGGGTGTCACAGACAATATTGCCAAGGTATTAAAATAAAATAAAAAATTATGACCTCCTTTAAACCCCTAATTACTATCAGACAAAGAATGAAGTCTGTAAAGGACCCTATAGACCACCTACAAAGGAAAGGCATCTACAAGGTCTCTTGTTTATGTGGTAAATGTTGCATTGGTGAAACTAGACGATCATTCCAGGTAAGGATTGAGGAACACGAAGAAGACATTAGAAATGAATGCACTCACACTTCTGCCTTAGCAGAACACTCCCTTAAAACCAAACATCATGTTTGCCTTGAGGATACCAAGATACTATCAAAAGAGCATCACTACTACAAAAGACACTTAAGAGAAGCTCTAGAAATAATCAAGCAACCCAACAACATGAATAGAGATGGTGGCCTGGAGGTAAGTAGCTTTTGTCACCCATTAATCAACCAACTAAAGGACCATCATGGACCAAATCAGGTATGACATCGAACTTTCCCTTTCCTTGCTTGTTTCGGTTTAATTTGAATAAGTTCATAGGTTTAGAGGTCTAACTAAACTAGTCTTATTACTACTATAAAACTCTAATTAAAAAAAAACTTGTCACTATATATTTTATTAATTAAGTTCTATATACCCTAATCCTAATCTTAAAATCCCAAATCTACTTTTATTAAATACTTAGTTTGTAGTTTATATACAATTATTAACACTTATAAATCTGAATTGCATAAACCCTAAATCATAATTAATCCCAATCTTATAAACTGTAAACCCTCATTGGATATTAATACCTATTCATATCAAAATGTACCCTAATCATAAATAACCCCTACAACATATATTAAACACTATTAATTAGAATAATTAGTCATGATTAAGACCTAATTGCACAAACCCTAAATGAATAAATAATTAAAAGCCTCATAAAACCTAGATTTATATACATATGTATACACACTATTATCAATATTTACACCTAGGTATGATATCCACACTTAGGTAGTAATTATTAATTATTGATTTAGTAATTTATTTGATTTTCAATATTAATATACATATTTAATCATATGATATTAATATCTTAATCACATTAAAAATGTACCCTAATCTTAAATAACCCCTACTACATATATTAACACTATTAACCAATAATTAGTTACGATTAAAACCTAATTGCTTAAAACCCTAAATGAATAAATAATTAAAAGCCTCCTAAACCCTAGATTTATATACATATTACTTATAAATGCATCCTGATCATAAATAATACTCACATTTAATCACCCTAATAAATAGTTATGATTAAACCCTAAAATAATAAATAATTAACCTCCTAATCACTTACAAAAACCATAGATTTATATACATATTTCTATCATCCACACTTAGGTAATAATTATTAAGTTTCATTAATATATTAATTTAATTGATTTTTCTTTTGTTTAACTCCAAAAATAGGATAGTTGACTTGGTTAAAAACTTATAAATTAAAAATTGTCTTGCAATTAAAGTATTAATTGACGATGATCAGCAAGCTCTCATTCGATGATTAGTCCTGATGATGAATCTCGATTTGGATTTGAAACATCGATGAAGAAAATGACACCAAATGTGGATTATCTAGATAACACCTGCAAAACTTCTCACCACAAAAACTTGAAAACAGTAATAACTTTTCTTCTTGTCTTGGGCAACCTTCAAATTTTGATTTATATTCACTATTTAATCCTCCATATCCCTAAGTCTGGTCCCACTATTTTCCTATCAGCTGGATTGTCCTAGGTTACCAGTGTGTTGCCTCAAACAGACTCATCTTGATAGATGCTTGGTACCCATTGTTATAAGAAAATTCAACTAGATGTAAGTAATCTTCCCATCTCGATGGTTTGTTCATTACATACATTGTCAACATGTCCTCAATCACCTGATTGACTCTCTTTGTTTTCCCATCTGACTCGGGGTGATATGTTGTGCTGAAATTTAAATATGTCCCAAATTTTTTAAATAACCCCTTCCAAAAATTCGATGTGAACTTGGGATCCCTATCAGATATAATTGATTTAAGTATACCTGGAAGTTTGGCTACTTCCTTCAAATACATATCAACAATGTTGGTTGCCTTGTGAGTTAACTTTACAAGAATAAAATGAGAAACTTTTGTAAGCTTGTCCACAACTACCATAATGGAGTCATGTTGTTTGGAAGTCCTGGGAAGCTTAGTAATGAAATACATGCTTAAAATTTCCCATTTACACTCAGGAATGGGGATAGGTTGTAGCAAAATAGTTGGGTTTCTATGCTCAACCTTTGACTTTTTGACATTCAAGGCACCTGGCAGTGAAATCTGCAACCTCCTTTTTAATACCTGGCCAATAGTATAGATTTTAAACAGTTGTAATGGTCTTATGATTGTTAGAATATGAAAGATTGTGCTCGTTTTACCATTGACAGTACCCTTGTCACCCAACCATAGGCCGAAGCCACCCTTCGAGCACCTTGACCTTGACAGAGAAAAGAATCCTGGTAGAAATCCAATAGCCAAGAGAGGCTAATGCACCAAGAAAGAAGTAACCAAGTTGAACAGATAGTCTCACCCAAAAACTGGCACAACACCTTCCCTAGGACTTGCGCACAAAACTACTGGACTACAGTGCACAGAAACTACTCTCTGCAATTCTGAGAAGTGTGAATAATGAGAGACTGGTGCCCTATATTTATAGTAATTCTGGCAGGCTTTCCTAGGCCGACTTCTCCCTCTGGGTACTAATTAATTCATATTAATTATATTTCTACAACCGACATCTTGTCTAGGGTTTCCTTCATTTCTTTGCTTACTTCCGGAACATTCTAATCTTGTCAAAGGTCACAATAGAGGTTCATACCTCTCGAAGCTACCATAATATCAACACTCCCTCCTAGCTAGGGAGGTATGGTCTTGAGCATAAACAGACCATTCAACTGGTAGTATCATGATCACCATCATTATTATCCAACTGGATAATCTCCATGACAATTGGTACAATATCAATTGATAGAACACAATTGTGTCTATCCACGGTAGTACACAACTACTCAAACCTTGACACATAGTCACAAACAGTGGAACATATCCACCACAGTCACTTATCTCTACTGTCTGGAGATAGGCAGTCTCCATAACAATCATCTGTTGACAACCTGCACAGAAAAATATTGTTAAAATAAACTGAATCATCTAGGCCAATCTTTCACTCACATCTGTGAGATCTGAAAAGAATATCTTCCCTCAATATCAATAATGGGCTATCTTCCCTATTCTTCTCAAACAAGGAAGAATGATTGTTTCTGATTTATGAGCCTGGACCATTCCTCACCTTGGGCCATTCCTTTGACACTAAACAAAGTGCAACCTAGAGAGAATGAATACACCCTAAGGAATGACTGTCCATGATTGTTGAGCCTAGAACATTCCCCACCCTGGGCCATTCTTCCTACACTAATCAAAGTGCACCCTAGAGAGAATGTATAAACCCTAAGGAATGATTGTTCAGAACATTTCCCCTGTTAACCACAAGAGGAAAAGATTGTCCTGTACCAACCTCCAAAATGGACCATTCCTCATGTTAACCACAATGAGAAATCATTGTTCGGCAAGGCGGGCCAGTCTTCTTGAGTAACCCTCAAGAAGAGAGATTGCCCTAGACCACTCCCCATGTTAGCCACAATGGGAAATCATTGTCTATGGTACATCAGCAATCTAGACCATTTCCCATGTTAACCACAATGGGAAATCGCTGTCCGTCAGAAATCTCAATCCACTTTCCGAACAGGAAAGAATCTGACCACGCTGGACTATTTTTCAATCACAAAAATAAATGTCTTCAATAATATTTTCAGTGCTCCCTCCCAACCTGGAGAGACATTTCTTCCCTTTCAACTAAGGGAATTATTTCCACGATCCCCATCTTCTCTAGGAAATATGCAAACTTTATTCTGGATAGAGGTTTTGTTAGGATGTTTGTTGTCTTCTCATCAGTGGGGATATACTCAAGCTTTACCTCACCTTCCTGGACTTTATCTCGAATAAAGTAGTATTTGATCTCAATGTGTTTCTACCTTTCATGAAACACGGGATATTCTGATAATCTTATACAACTCTTATTATCACAATGTATTATGGTTGATTCTGGAATCTGATCAAATAAATCAGAGATTAACTTCCTTAGCCAAATTGCTTTTGTGCATGATTCACATGCTGCGATATACTCTGCCTCTGTTGTGATGAGTGTGACAAAATTATGTTTCCTGCTGCCCCAAGATATTATAGCGGAGCTCAAGCTGAAACACATACCTGAAGTGCTCTTTCTATCTTCTGCACTTCCCGAGTCTGTGAATCCATGAAGCTATATATCATTGGTTGCGGTATATTTCAAGCCATAGTTTATTGTCCCACAAATATACCTTAATACATGATTTGCAACTATTTAATGCTTATGTCCTGGTTCCACCTGGAACTGGCTTAGTGTATTTACAACAAAGAAAATGTTTGGTCGAGTATTTACCAAATACATCAATGACCCAATTAGTTGTCGATATAGAGATGGATCTACTAGATCAGAATTTGGATCTTTCACTTTTCTTATATCTGTATTCATAGGAGTATCCATGAACTTACAAAAAATCATTCCAAACTTCTGAAGGATCTTTATTTCATACTTTCCTTGTCCAAGGAATACTTCACCACTCTTATGCCATACTTCTAGTCCCAAGTAATAATGCATGAGACCTAGATCTTTCATATCAAATTCAGAAGCTAATTCCTTCTTGCACTGGATGATGAGAGACTCTTCACCTATTATGAATAGATCATCAACATATATTAGTAGGATTACAGGTGCATTGTCCACAACTTTGTAATAAAGGTTTGTATCTTCATGACTCTTGGAGAAACCAAGTCTCACTAGATAGCTGTCCATTCTGGCATACCAAGCCCTTGGGGCTTTTCTGAGTCCATATAGAGATTTCTTTAATCTAGAAACGTGGGTATCTCTGGTGTTATTGGATATATCGGTAGGTGTGGACACTAACTGATCTCCCAAGATCCACCTAGATCTAGAACAAAACACACCAGAACATGACACTTTCCTTAAGTTTTAAATATTGAATTTACTAACTAAAGAGGGATATGTGACATACCATTTAAATGTCGCTTCCTCCATCGCCATCCTAGATCTATTCCAACACTCATACAATGATGGTCCTAAAAAATAATGCAACCAACCAAAATGATAGTAATAGCATAAACTCAATATAAACCTATGTATGTGATCAAGGAATCATACAATAAAACACAACAAGCTTTATAGGAAAGAATCATATTACTGTATCATATTAAATGTGAAAGAGAGATTACAACTGTGGTCTTGATGTTGTAAGGTCCCTTCCAACTGTCCTTCGTTCCCCACACACTTTTTCTCCAAGAATTCTAAGAGCATAGATCTAATAATATTCGCAATCTATCTTGACAAAGTGGCTCATCTAGCCAAGCTACAAACTCGACAACTTTCCAATCCAATCCAAGCTCCAAAATCAAAAGATCAAAAGCTAAAAGCTAACCTTCTCCATGAGAGCTACTCTCCTTTTATAAGTCAAAGAGGAGAAGGTGAGGAGGTTAGGATGATCCCACTAAATCATGAAAGAGAGTAAGATCCAAACCATTCGGATGCCACCTCACCATGGAAGTTTCTCCTTCTCGAAGCATCGAGAAAATGCTTGTTTTTCCCACATGTGAGCATTCTCGCACCCTGCTTATATAGAAACTTGTGAACCTCTTGCAACCCAACTATGGTTCAGCCTGCGAGAATCAGGCATTCTCGCACCCTAGCCATAGTGCAGCATGCGAAAATAATCTTTAATAGGCTTTTCACAAAGGAAAATGCAACTTCTTTTCTCATGAAAAGTTCTTTTCCCTTCCTTCTTAAGCAACTCATGCCACTAACCCCTTTGAAAACTACAAATAGGTTTACATCATTAATGGTCATAGAGATGACGAAAACAATGTGTAACAGAGAGCCCCCCAAAGTATAAAGTTAGAACAAAGTGATAGTTGAAATACTTTGTCAAGTGTGTGTAGGGAACAAGGAACAGTCAGTCGGAAACCTGCCAACAAACAAGGAAATACAATACAATAATATATTGTCACTAAGGTAGGCATTCCCATACTCAGAATACAAATGACTCAAAGCATAAATGCCGACATGCAAAGATCCATGTCAAGTAATACAAGTCATGGCCACCAAACATACACTGTGGATCCATGCCATTATGAATCAAATCTGAACATAGCCACCAAAAATACACTGTGTATATATGTGTTAAAGACTCAAATTTGAACATAGCCACCAAAAATACAATGTGGATCTATGCACAGTATAAACTGAATATACTCCAATGCAACCTGAATCTGTTAGAAAAGATTCAGGGTCTTCATCTCCACCACTCTATAGTATGAATCTAACCACGTGATTACAGGTGTTGAAGTCAAACATGGTAGAAACCACTTGATTACCGGTCATTAGTGTATACCATTAACAAGTGTGAGGGAAATCACCGTTAATGTCAATGACTCCCAAGGTACACTAGTACAATCCAACGAATGTGAATTAATGAGCTGGAGTCGAACACTCGGCGGAATCTTTCGATCAGGGGTCAATAATCAAAACCCATTGTCGAAAGCGAGGAAACCTGCCATTGAGGCATGCAAGTTCCAAGGTACCAATTAGTTTCTAAGTCTGATTCCTAGATAATGAGTTGATGTTGACAGGAAAAGAGTCATCATGGGAGGGCCTTAATGTATCCAAGATCAATGACATGAAACAGGTAACAAGATTTGAGGTAGATCACAGTAACAAGTGATTTAGGATTGACTCAGGGATGGCCGATGCAATAGAAGGCTTAAGGACTACAGAAATGGTCGACGCAATAGAAGGATTTTCGGGTTGAACTTCTCTTTGAACATATTGACGACATGACAACTGTCTTGAAAAAACTTATTCAACAACAGGGATCACAGACCAATTTGTAATATTAAAGGAGTATGATCAAGATACAAGTGGATTTTCCAACCTAGACACAAAGCGAGTGAAAGGGTGTCATGTTCAAAAGTGACTCTTCCATGGAATACAGGTTTAGACACAATTCTTTCCAAATTCCCCCCCCACCATTTCTGGCAAGTACCTCTTTATTTTTGCACAAGCTTGAGGAGGATAACATATGCTTGAAATGTAATCTCATCCTTTGTATGAGTCCCTCGAAGTATTTTTAACGAACCCTAAGAAGGAGTGGTTTGATCCCATATGGGCCTTTCAATGTTTGTTTGATGAGTCCAAAGATAGAAAACTCAGGGCTTTTTCATGTTTTGAGAGTCTGAAAAACACTTAAAGAGAACTCTCCCAGTTCCTTTTTCGTAAATTAGTTCGACGAGACCGAAAAAGTGATAAACTATCACCCATCAAACATTTTCTTCAAATACTTTTACGAGTGTGAAAAGAACAAGATCGCTCGACAATATTTTCATGTTTAGAGAGTCTGAAAAGAGCTTAAAGGGAACTCTAGTGGGTTCCTTTTTCGTATAACCTTTACGAGCCTGAAAAAGTGATACAAGTATACTCGGTTACATTCTCATTGATTTACGAGCACAAGAAAGAAAAAAGACTAAGCTCGGTAACTTATTCTCATGTATTTACGAGCATGAGAAAGAACATAGATGATTCTCGGGATTGTTTTCATTTTTACGCAAGATTTAAAACAAAACAAAACTATGCTTGGGATAGATTTTATTTTTACACAAGCTTAAAAACTAATCAAAACTATGCTTGAACCTAGTTTCATTTTTACACAAGCTTGAACCAGCGAAAAACTATGCTTGAGGTAGGTGGTTTCATTTTTACACAAGCTTGAACCAAAGTAAAAACTATGCTTGAACTTCCCAACACATTATCTAGGGATGGTTGGTACTTAGCCCCTAGCTTAAGAAGCTAGCGGCTCAACTTCAGCATGAAGTCTAGAGGCTGAGGCAAATGGCCCCCAAGCTTTGTTTCATCCAATTGCAAAGGAGAATGAAATGAAGCTTCAAATACTAGACGAAGGACTTGACTCAAATAGAGAGCGGGAAAACTATTTCATTTTTTAACGAGCTTGACATAGAAACAAGAACTATGCTCGTAACCTATGTTTCATTTTTTTTTAACGAGGTTGCCACAGAGACGAAAAAATTATCCTCGTAATTGGTTTAATTTGTTAATGAGCTTGAAATTAGAAAACCATGCTCAAAGACCTTCGTTTCATTTTTTAACAAGGTTGCCTCAAAGACACAAAAACTATCCTCGAAGTCTTATTGATGATGGATTCCAAGAGGACAATGCTCCAGAAGGACACCATGTCAAGGGACAAAACTCGGTCATGGATTCCCAGAGGTCTTCACTGGATGGAAGAAACACACTTTGGAAGGAACACATGTCGAGTGCCGCGATAGAGGTAAGGAGGCCAGGCTCCAATATCCCTACCGAAGAGATCACCATGTCAACTACTGGATCTAAGTCATCTGAAGTTGAAGCCATGGGAGACAACGCCACATAATTGACCTATGGAGGGGGCGATACCGTCTGCATATAAGAACCATTCGGGGTGGCAATCTAGTCAGGACCGATGAATGAAATTTGATCCATAGTCACAATTCTTCCATCGTGAGGGAAAGATATCACACGAAAAAGAGTGGACACAATAGCTTTCATGGAATAGACATAATCCCGCCCAAGGAGTAAAGAGAAATCCAAGGGATCTTGGACCACCATGACGTCAATAAAGACAATTTTCCCTCCCAAAGTTACAGGAAACTGAGGAAGGGTCCCTAAAGGTTGACTAGTTCTTATATTAAAAGCTAACAAATTTTGCATAACTGGCGCAAGCTGAGGACAACCCAAAGCTTTCCAAGAAAAAGAGGACAAAATACTAACGAATGCACCTTCATCTATCAACGTCTGAGGAACGTCCCGACCACAAACTTGCACTGTAATCTGGAAAGGAATGTGAGAGGGAAGATGAGGTCCAGTTATCACACCCCAATCAAAACGGATGGCCTCATTACTTGGAGTGGGTTCCACAGGAGAAGGAGGAATTCCCCCTGACACGGTAGAGTCTATATCAATGAGAAAAATGTGGGCAGTGTCAGGTTTACTCTCTAGTGGGAGAGTAGGATCGATCGATGACGAGATCAGATTGACTGCTTGGATTTCATTCTCTAAGGGGAGAATGGGGTCGACGGGTGAAAAAGAATCGAACACTTGGGTGACATTCTCTAATGGGAGAGTGGGATCGACCGAGGATGGGATTGGATCGACCGTTTTAGTTTCACTCTCTAAGGGGAGAGAAGGATTGACCAAGGATGGTATAGGATCAACCACTTTGTCAACTGGTTCAACTAAGGACGTGACCAGATTGATGACATGATCAACCGGATTGATCGGTGAAGGGACCGGAGTGATCATTCCATCAACTATTGGATTGTTGAGAGAAAGCTTACGGTAAGCAGCTAGAAGTTGGGGCTATGAAACAATCATGTCTTCCAGTAATTTCGAGGCTTCGTCCATACGAGGACAAAGGTGAGTGAGATGACTCCCTTTGCATAACATACACGGGAACTTGACTCTACTTTTCTTCTTCCCAACCATATCATGACTAGTTGATGGGAGGTAATCAACATGTTGTTTAGAGGTAGACGACGTGGAATGGAAAGGAGTTGTAGACCATGTTTCTATGACCTTGGATAGACTAGGGCAATCCTTAAGAAGATGACTACCCTTACAAAGCCTGCAAGGGTACTTGGGCTTACGAGTTGTTTAGGTGATCTTGAAATCATCAACACTCCTAGCATGAGTAACAATAATTGGTTGTTTTCCAACATGTTTGACAGTGGTTGGAGGTTTTGACCCTTGTTTATCTTTCTTCTTCTTAATCTTTCTTTTCTTCTTCTTCTTCTTATTCACCGAGTTACTAGCTTCAAAAATTTCACTCGACGAAGAAGATGAAACAAAAGGAGACCTTGCAAGTGAAGAAGGCAAAGAATACCTTACTGGTGAAGAAGGTGAAGGATCAACATGAGGTTGATGCCTTTGGGGGGAAGTGATTGCGACTGAAGCACTAACTGCATTCGGGATTACCTGAGTGGAAAACAACCATAGCAGTAATCCAATCATGAGACCTGAAAGGCTCAAAGTAGTGATGTGAGGAGGACCAATGTTTCCATAAGAAGGAAAAATAAGGGGTTCCTCTGGAAAAGGGGTTCCTTCATTGGTCGTTCTGAGAACTGACGCCATTAAAACAAAAATCCAACCTAGAGTTTTCTAGGGAAAACAAACAACACACGCTAAAAATTTAGTAAGCAAGAAAGAAAACAAAACCTTCTCACAATGAGCACACTAGTTGGTGATGAAATCCAATGTCGTGGGAACAAAGTAATAAGGGGTTGAGATAGAGCAAGTGGAAAAGTTACGTTAACGACCTGCTTAACGGACTTACACCCTAGTGCAATCTCCCACACATAATCGTGCGTATACCCTCCAAGGAGCTCGAGTGAGTTTTTCCAACGTTGATTCCAGGTACCACGAATGCTTTCCCCTCCACAGTCACCTCGTGTAAATAACCTAGAGAGATAGGCCACTAAGGTTACCAATTACTACATCGATGCCTGGGGAAACAGTCGACAGTACGATCCATGCGCAAAGGCAGGGTATCTAGCCCGAAATCAACTTGAAAGGATTCCACTCATCATTGTGGGTATACCTTCAAGTGATCCCCATAATATGCACAATCTCTACACCAAGACCAACAAAGCAGGGTGAGTAACTCTGTCAGTCTTAATGCGATCTCGTGATTGACCCTTTTGTGAGAAGGGCTTCCCAGGAAAAAATGTAGTATGTGGATTTAACTCTCCCTATCACAAGATACTATGTTTTTTTGCAGCTTTGGAAATTTATCTTTCACACCTATTCCAAAGCCCTACAATTAATCTAATGTAGGTTTGCTACCATAAAATATAAAAATATCTAATCAATTTTTATAAGCGCTTTGTTTTTAAGGTTGTTGTTACTCAAAAGGAAAATGGCATGGACAATATGGTGTTTTTACCGACTCGAAAGTTATGCAAAGAGATGAAGATGCAATCTTTTCATTTCGATGAAAGCTATGATATGAGAAGGAGAAAACATTTATCATTCCCATATGCACAATGTCCCAAAATTTTAAAACTCATCAATATCAATATATTCAAGAAATGATTCAAAGAGACTGTATACCAATACACAATTCATGCCGCCCCCCCGACCATGAGGGGGAAAAAATTTCAGAGTTTAAGACCAAAAAATGCCAAGAATCATGCAATTTCGCCACTTCAAATTAAGGATGCCCCCAATCTAATATAAAGCAAGAAATTAAATCCTTTTGTTTCAAAATTTTCACTAAAATCAATAATGAACTTTCTTAAAACAAAGAAACCCAAATTAAAAGTTTTCTTTTAAAGCGAACTATTCAGAAGAAATCTGATCTTTCCCTAAACAATCCTAAAGAAAACACATGCTTTGTAATTGAAAGACACTCAAAGCAAGAGACTAATCCTTCAAAACCAAAAAAAGAAAAGATGGTTAAAAGCAACTCAAAGAATGTCAAGCAGACTGTAAATAGATCAATATAGGCTCCATCCAGTTGATCAAAGCAAAATTGGACATCAAGAGATGACAAGAACCAATCCCAAAATTTTCTACAAATGAGTTCGCAGCCTAGTAGTGCAGTGCAGTGCGAAAATAATGCATTTTCGTAGTCTAGACACTAGTAGAGTGCGAGAAGGTCGCACTGGTTCCAATAGTAGGGTGCGAAAATCAAGGGTTTTTTTAGGCTCTAGAGAGGTACAGTGAAAGGCTGTTTGCAATCAAAGAGAATTTGGAAAAGGGACAAAGAGTCTAAGTGAACTTTCAGATCTAGAGAGTCTGGATGGATCTCCCACAGACTCAGAAACCAGAAAACAAGCAATCAAAGCAAGGGAAACTAGAGTAAATAGGAAACAATCTGTTCCCCAGTGGAGTCACCAATTTTTTTATTGGATATATCGGTAGGTGCGGACACTAACTGATCTCCCTAGATCCACCTAGATCTAGAACAAAACACACCAGAACATGACGCTTTCCTTAAGTTTTAAATATTGAATTTACTAACTAAAGAGGAATAGGTGACATGCCGTTTAAATGTCACTTCCTCTCGCCATCATCATCCTAGTTCCATTCCAACACTCATAAAATGATGGTCCTGCAAAAGAACGCAACCAACCAAAGTGATAGTAATATCATAAACTCAATATAAACTTATGTATGTGATCAAGGAATCATACAATCAAACACAACAAGCTTTATAGGAAAGAATCATATTACTGTATCATATTAAATGTGAAAGAGAGATTACAACTATGGCCTTGATGTCGTAAAGTCTCTTCCAATTGTCCTTTGTTCCCCACACACTTCCGCTCCAAAAATTCTGAGAGCATAGATCTGATAATATTCGCAATCTATCTTGACAAAGTGGCTCATCTAGACAAGCTACAAACTCAACAACTTTCCAATCCAATCCAAGATCCAAAATCAAAAGCTCAAAAGCTAAAAGCTAACCTTCTCCAGGAGAGCTCCTCTCCTTTTATAAGTCAAAGAGGATAAGGTGAGGAGGTTAGGATGATCCCACTAAATCATGAAAGTGAGTAAGATCCAAACCATTCTAATGCCACCTCGCCATGGAAGTTTCTCCTTCTCGAAGCATCGATAAAATGCTTGTTTTTCCCACGTGTGAGCATTATCACACCCTGCTTATACAACAACCTGCGAACCTCTCGTAACCCAACTATGGTGCAGCCTGAAAGAATCAGGCATTCTCACACCCTAGCCATAGTGCAGCATGTGAAAATCATCTTTAATAGGGTTTTCACAAAGGAAAATGCAACTTCTTTTTTCAGGAAAAGTTCTTCTCCCTTCCTTCTTAAGGAACTCAGGCCACTGACCCCTCTGAAGACTACAAATAGGTTTACATCATTAACGGTCATAGGGATGATGAAAATAATGTGTAACATCTGGAATGTACCTCAAACCCTTGAGTTTTTTCAATATATACTTCTTCTTCAGTTGCTCCATTGAGGAAAGTTGTCTTTACATCCATCTGATGTAAGTTCCATCCCATGGAAGAGACAATAGACATGATATCTCTGATGGAAGTATATCTAGCCACCGAAGCAAAGGTTTTGTCATGATCTTCTCCCTCCTTCTAGGAGAACGCTCTAGTTACGAATCTTGCCTTGTATTTATCCATGCTTTCGTTTGCTAAATGTTTTATCCTGTATACCCATTTTGAAGTTACCACCGATTTTTCTTTAGGTCTAGGTAGGATTTCTCATACCTCATTTTTCATAATGGATTGATGCTCTTCCGTCATGGCTTCTTTCCATTGTCCCTTTTGAACTGATTCTTCAAATGTGGTAGGTTCTTCATCTAGAAGCTTCATCATGTATGTTGCGTAACTTGAGAATCTTTTAGGTCTTTTACTCTTTCTAAATGTTCCTTCTGGAACCTTGAGTCTTTATGCATATTCTAAGGTAGATTCAAGACAAGCTAGTTGTTTCTTGGTCTTGGGTATGATATCTGAATCGATGTTTTCACATGGCCCCATAGGATGATCAGGTTGTTCCTTTTCGTCATTTTCATTTTCTGTGTTTTCTTCATTAGGTTCTTCAATCTCTTCTTCTTCAATAGTTTCTTTTATGGATTTCTTGAAGGCCATCTTTTAATTGAATGTTACGTCTCTGCTGAATTCGATCTTGTGTTGTTCTGGAATATATATTCTATAATCTTTGTATGAATCACTGTATGCCATGAATATCCCTTTCTTTCCTGAAGGTTCTAGTTTATTCCTCTTGTCCTTGGGAATGTGAGAGTAAACATGACATCCAAATATTCTTAGGTTTTCCACATTTGGTTTCTTACCTGAGAAAGCTTCTTCTGGTGTCATGTCCTTCAATATACGATAAGGACTTTTGTTCTGCACATATATTGTTGTCATTTCTGCTTCTCCCCATAAGAACATGGATAGACCTTGATCATTTAGCAAGGCTTTTACGGTTTCTTCAATGGATTTGTTCTTTATTTCTGCTACAACATTTTGTTGAGGATTATGAGGAACAGTCAGCTCCCTCCTAATCCCCACCAATTTGCAGAATGCAATGAATTCCTTTGATGTGTATTCTCCACCATTATCTGTTCTTAGCATCTTGATCTTCTTATTCGTGAGGTTTTTTATTTCTGCTTTGAACTCTTGAAACTTGTTGAATACTTCATCTTTTGGATTTAGTAGGTATAACCAAGTATTTCTTGAATAGTCATCTATGAATATTATGTAGTAAGAAGATCCTCCTAGAAATTTTATTGGCATCGAACCTCAAACATCTAAGTGTATCAGATCTAGAATCTCCTTAGATCTGTTATTGCTGCTTGGGAATGGTTTCTTGATATTCTTCCCAAGGGCACATCCATTGCATATTCCTTCATGTGTAGATTTCAATTCTGGTATTCCTTCAACCATCTTTCTGAGAAAAGGTAATGCTTGATAATTAATGTGAGCATACCTTTTATGCCAAAGTTCATTGGGATTGAATTCGTCATGAATGAGAGCTTCTTCGTTTTGTTCTAGTAGTCTGTACAGATTTCCTTTACGACTTCCAATAACCCTAGCATTCTCTATGCTGGAGTCTTTACGCCATGATAACACTTTTCCATCCACAAATGCTATTTTGTTTCCTTTGTCTTCTAGGCATGATATCGATCCAAGATTTTTTTCTAAACCAGGTACATATAAAACATTGCTTAAGTGAACATTGTTACCTTATTTCAACTTGACAGAGGCTTGTCCAAATCCTTCGACTGGGTAAGTTCTTTTGTCTCCAAGCTCTACCTTATACAATGTCTTCTTCTCATTTAGGTTTGAGAGTCTAGCTTGCTCTCCCATCATGTGCCTAGAATCTCCACTATCGATTATCCACATGTCATCTTCAATCGTTCTAGTGAGTGATGAGTAGTGTAAAAGACTGATCATTTCACTCATGTCTTCAGTTGACTGGTAATTGGTCATGCCTTGATCGAAAACTTCAACTTCGTCGTTTGTGTCTTCTGAGAGATCCAAAAGGTGCATTGAGTTAGGGCGCATCTGAATATCTTCTTTTTGAGCAAGATGATCCATCACAAGGTGTCAAATCTGAGATTAGGGTTTCTACAACTGCTTCTGCTAGTAACCCTAGCGACAGTGCCTTGGAAGATGCTCCTGCTAGTAAACCTAGCGGCAGTTCCTTAGTGAGCTCAATATCCTAGCAGTTATGCTTCCTTCCAGCATTTAGACTGACTGAAGGAGGTGTGGGCCCATAACCTATTAAATATGAAAGATTGTGCTCGTTTTACTATTGACAATACCCTTGTCACCCAACCATAGGCCGAAGCCACCCTACGATCACCTTGACCTTGACAAAGAAAAGAAGCCTGGTAGCAATCCAATAGCCAAGAGAGGCTAATGCACCAAGAAAGAAGTAACCAAGTTGAACAGATAGTCTCACCCAAAAAATGGTGCAACACCTTCCCCAGGACTTGTGCACAAAACTGTTGGACTGCAGTGCACAGAAAATACTCTTTGTAATTCTGAGAAGTGTGAATAATGAGAGACTAGTGCCCTGTATTTATAGTAATTCTGACAGGCTTGCCTGGGCCGACTTCTCCCTCTGGGTACTAATTAATTCATATTAATTATATTTTTGAAGCCGACATCTTTTCTAGGGTTTCATTCATTTTTTTTCTTCCTTCCAGAACATTCTAATCTTTTCAAAGGTCACAATAGAGGTTCATACCTCCTGAAGCTACCATAATATCAACATTGATAGCCTGGGTGCCCAACATAAGGAGATTTATGAATTTATGTTAATAGCAAGTTTTTCAACTCCTGGTCATCTGGCACATAAATTATGCCTTTGAACATGAGTATTCCATCCTCCCTTAGCTCATAATTAACCATTTTCTGTTGGATTTTACCCTATTGTAGCTTTCCTTTTATTTCCACATACATCTAGTCTGATTTTGCAACCTCTAAAACTCTATTTTGTAAATCATATTTGCACATGATAATAGTTGTAGAATGTATTTCATGTACCCTTCTATTGATTTCATTATCCACCTTGTTCTCTTTACCTTTAATGTGCTTAATATCAAAGTCATATTTGTTGAGGAATTCTAATCATCTGCTTTGTCTGGCATTTAGGGTTGGTTGTCCAAATAAATATTTCAGACCACTGTGATATCTTCTAAACCCAAATTTTCTACCCATAAGGTAGTGCCTCCACATATTCAAGGCATGAACCATAGTTGCCATATCCAAATCATGAGTGGCATAAAATATCTCATGTTCTTTCAGCTTCCTTGATTCATAACACACCACATGGCCATTCTGAATAAGGACTCCACCAAGCCCTTATTTACATGTATCGATGCACACAATAAAACATTGATTATGATCAATAATTTTCAAGATGGGTGTACTTCTCAGTAAGATTTTCAAGTGTTGAAATCTTCTTTCACACTCAGATGTCCACTCAAATTTCACACCCTTTTTTTAAGGGATGTGATTGGCTGTGCAATTCTTGAAAAATCTTCAATGAACCTTCTATAATAACCTGTAAGTTCCATGAAGGACCTCACCTCAGAGACATTTCTTGGTGTTGTCCATCCTTCGATGGATGTTATATTTTTTGGATCTATTACTATCCCTTCCTCTGATATGATATGGACCAAATAATGAATCTTCCTCTGGTAGAAGGAGAATTTACTCAGCTTGGCATAAAGTTTATTCTCTCTCAATACTTGGAGAACCCTTCTCAAGTGTTGCTCATGCTCTTCTTTAGATTTGGAATAAATAACAATGTTATCCAAGAAGACAATGACAAACTTATCCAATTATTCTCTGAAAATACCATTCATTAAACACATGAAAACAACTGGAGCATTTTACAATCCAAATGGAACCATTGTGAACTCATAGTGACCATACCTTGTTTTGAAGATAGTCTTACTAATATCCTCTTATTTAATTCTCACTTGATGATATCCATATTTGATATCAATCTTCGAAAATACCTTTGCATCTTTCAGATGATCAAAGAGGTGATCTATCCTTGGAAAAGGATATTTGTTCTTTACGATTACTTTATTTAGTTGTCTGAAATCAATGCAAAGTCTCAAGATGCCATCCTTCTTTTTCACAAATAATACCAATGTTCTCCAAGGTGACACACTTGGGCGTATATACCCTTTGTTCAAAAGTTCTTCAAGCTACATTAGTAGCTCCTTCAACTCGAGTATTCTCATACTTTAAGGAGCCTTGGAAATAGGGGCTGCTCCAAGCATTAAATTAACTGAAAAATCAATATCCCTTATGGGTGGTAACCCGAGAATTTCTCCAAACACAACTTCAAATTCTTTTAGGACTGCATAGTCCTCAATGTTTGGCACCTTGTGCTTAGGAGCTTCCTCCATATGTGCTGCAAATATTTGACATCCCTTTCTGAAATTTTTCTTTAGCTATAGGGATGAAACTTCTCTGATAGTTACAACTCTTGGGATACCTTGTACTCTTCTCAATTTTCCTTCCTCATCCAAGCAAGTAAAGGATTTATTGTAACAATCCAAAATAGCATGGTGCTTTTCTAGCCAATCCTTACCAATGAGGCATTCATAAGAGCCCAAAGGTATGATGTTCAGGTCTTCTTTGGTATTCATCCCATTCATGTTCATTGGGCATGCCTTAACCATTTCATTAATTTTTCTTTTAGCTCTTGTAGCTAGTTGTACCAATCATGGTTCTCCAAGTTTGCTTTTTGGTAATTTAAATCTTTCTACCATCTTAGGATGTAGATAACTATGACTTGCTCCCGAATCAATTAAAATAGCAATAGGTTGGTTGTTAATCTTACCTTCTACTTAAACCATGTTAGATTGAAAATCGGCCTACTTGTCGTTCAGGGCTGCATAAATCCTGGGTACATTTCTTCCCATGTCTTCAATTGTTTCAACTTTCTGCATATTGTGAACAACCCTCCCTTTTTCATCTCTATGAGGATAATCCCAGTAAATGTGGTCTCCATTACAACCCCAACACTTCATTGGTTTTTGACTTGGTCTTTTTCCCATGGTTTCATTCATCCTAGGCTCTTTGAAAACTGGCTTTCCTTGAGTGTTATTTATGAAAAATGATGGTTTGTTTCCCTTCTTCCTCTGCTCCAACTTACTTTTCTTTTTGTCTTCCCATGTCTTTTGGAAATTAGGTCTTCCTCTATGTTGATCATAGAGACATTTAGCTCTCCTTATGGTCTCTTCCAGTGTCTTGGGATCATCATATTGTATCTTATCACTAATGAATTATGGAAAACCACTCATGTACCCTTGAATCTTAACATGTTTGTCCTTGATAAAAGGCACATATTACAATAGCTCTAAAAATATTCTTTCATACTCATCAATGGTCATGCTTCCAAGTTTGAGTTCAAAGAACTCTTTCATTTTCCTATCTTAATAGTGTTTGGTTAAATATTTGTTTCCAAAATATCTCTTAAAATCCTTCCAAGTAACCTTCTTCTCATCAATGTGTTGCACTTGCACAAACTGATCCCACCATATTGATGTTTTTCCTTTAAGATGGTAAATTTCTATTCTCCCTTCTACCTGAGAGGAATAATTATGTAGTTGAAAGTATTTTCTCATACCCAATAGCCAGGTTTTTGCATCCTCATGCTTCTTGTGCTCACCATCCAAAGTAGGAGACTTAATCTTATTCATCTCTCCATGTATCTCATCTACCCCATATTTCTTCTTATGCTTCTTGACAGGTGACAATATTGAACTACTGTGTGCCCTCCTAGTTGAATGTTTAAGAGAGTGTTGATGGTTTCTATCATCACTCCTTGTCTCACTTCTTCTGTCACGAGACTTACGCTCCTTTGTCCTGCTATAATTTGATTTCTTATCCATTTTCTTCTCTATTATGTCCAAACTTTGTAACATCTTGAGATTGAAATAATCTTGTTGTTCCTTGGCTTTCCTAAGCCTCTCATTATCTGCTTTATAACTTTGGACATCTTTTTACAGATTCTTGATGGTTTTTGGCAAGTTTATGCTTTCTTCTTTACCTTTTTCATGTCCAGTTGAGTTAGTTCTTTAATTTCTCATGTTGATCCACTATCCCCTAATTTTATCCTAATGGCTATAAATCCTCTATGCATCTTCCCTTTCTGTCATGTCTTTGGTCTCTGTTTTGGTCTATATACTCTTAATTCTGCAAAATGTGCAGGTAGTAAGATTTGTTAGACAAAAACAATATATCAATTTGTAATTACTAAACTCATCCTAGCATTAATACATCAGTCCTATAATTGATTGCTGGCCCATCTAGGCCTAGTGTTGAAATTGGAGCTCCGATACCACTTTGTAACATCACCTGACCCCATATTTCTCATTTAGGCCAATGGGGTGTCAAAATTTTGATTTTCCAAATACTTCCTTTCTCCAATTAGAGTTCATAGATTTATTTTGCTCATTGAGAGCTTTCCAAGGACTGTAACCAAGCTTAATTCCAAGTTCTGGATCAAAAGTTACAACCTTCCAAAAATTTTGGGCCTTCTATCCTCAATTCCACCTCAGTGCCATGTGGCACCCTAGTACACGTGCCACCTAATGTGGCGCTAATGTAGTGAAGATGTGGTAGCTGATGTGGAAACTTCCACCCATATCCTCTATTATATTTCGATTTTCCTTCAAGATCAATGGATCTGATTTATTCAGAATTCTCCACTTGGTGACGGTTAACGTCCGACCCACCTATGTTTCTTCCTGGATTCTTGTGGGACCCTCCAAGATTGATGTTTGAGGTCGCGTATAGCCATTACACCAACCGATGACCCAGATTGGATTTTGGAGTCGTGCTTCGAGCTCTTCATAGTTATACTCCAAACTCTTAGGAGTCATGCTTCGAACTCTTCAGAGTCAACTCCAAAAGGGTCCACTCCTATGGATGGTCATGATCTTCCACCTAGGAATCTATTTCCATCTGTACCGACCACCTAGCATGACACATGGAACTTGGAACACATCATCTTCACCCCTTGAAAGTATCAAAACACATTGCTATGTGGCACAATAGCCACCCTCCATGTGGACTGATGTGTCATACACATTATCGTTGACCACTAGCACGTCCTTCCATGCGCTGACACCTGTCCTCTACATAATGGGTGGGTGACATCATCCTTGTTAGCGTGTCACCACCTTCCTCCTGGTCTCGTTCAAATGACACCCATCAAGATCAACGTTCAATATTACTTTCAACTGGGCTTTGATGGATGGTCAGGATTTCTCTTTGGAGTGTTTCTGCAACCGCTCGAGAATTCCCTCCAAAAGTCAACTTGGAACAAATTTTTTTCAATGGTCTTCACTCCAATACATCGACAACTAGATACAACAACGGTAGATCCACTTCCTCTAGACTTTGATGGATCAATGGCTCTGGTCTCATCCCAATCTAACCATGGGCTACTATGATGGCTCCATCTGCGATCAATGGTCACAACCTCTCCTCCTTACGATCTAGAGGTCAATGATAAAAGCACCTTTCCAATGGCTTGAATTCAACAGGGACCCACCCTATAATACCTCAACCAAATACAAGTCACTATGTGTCTTCCTCATACACGTAGGCTCTTTCTATCAGCATGACATCAACATGACTTCACCCCTCCTCTCAATCATGTCTAAGGGTTTTCCATGCTGATCAATGGTTGAGATTACATCTCAGTTGTTCTTCGATCAACGGTTGGGATTTATCCTCGAATTCTTCCCTTCAGAGTATTTTCACTCCAGTGGACCAAACTACTCCGAAGGACCCACTCCAATGGATAGTCATGATCACTCTGAATTATTCTTCGATGGATTGACGAATCCGGTCAATTCGGAGTCTCGTCACTACCTAACCATGAACTACTCCAATGGCACCCTTCATTATCAACGGTTGAGATAATTTAGATCCATTATCCTATGGATCCAATGATTGTTAATGATTTGGAGCCTTTACAATCTCTCATTCGTGAGGGACCTCGACTAACAACCAAGATTATTTTGTTGTGTCGAATCGACGACTGTGATTCTTTATGAGAAAAACAAACATGGGATTTTGTAATTTCAACACTTCGCTTCAAGACTTGGTGGTTCAATGATTTCATTCCATAATTTTCCTAAGGCTTACTGAGCCCCCTCGGAACTTGGTAATTTATTCTTATGAAAAGTTGAGGCTTTCTTATCTCCTTTCTTACATGGGATATTTTTGTTCTAAGACTTTTGCGACCAGTGTTATGATAAGGTATTTCTTTCAGATTCATCACATCAGTTTTTTATTTCTCCCAAGGAAATATCCAAACTAGGACAGAGCATTCCCAGCCCCCAACCTACCTAATGTTCCCCTCTTTCGTCGTCTACTTGAAGGATAAACTCATCCTAAGAACAACTATAAGTATAATTCTAACAATAAACAAATATATACAAACCTGTGCAAATGAGTGGAAACTATATATAATGCATAATTAAGAATTATGTGTAAATATATCACCACATATACAGTTCTGACAACAATATTCAAGGAATATTTACATTTGTGGAAACCCATAATAACATCACATAATTTCCCATTTATGTTAATATCTGAGTTTGATTTCAACAACAATAGCTCTGAAAAATAACTCATAATTATAGTTTGTGTACAATTCTAGCAACAACATATTGAAATATGAATACCACAATAAATAACCAACAAAATGTTATATATTCATTCAAATAGTAAATTAAACAATCACATGGTGGACACTTATATGATACAAATAGCCACCAACTTCATGCATACCTCTGACTTTCCTCCCACCCTTAGACTCTGTTTCTTATAAATCAGCAACAGGTCACCCTCTAGCTGGGGCTTAAGCTCCACTTAGGCAAGGAAATCCTATCCAGGTAAGGTCTCTGAGCAACAACAATATTTCCAGTTTAGGTGCCAAGTTTAACAACCAACCTACAGTCTCTCATTCCCCAAATTCTAGTCCCACCCCAGGAAGTGTGTCCCTTCTCTACTCAACAATCCTTCGACTACCCCAGTTATGTTCTAGGGCTTCAGAAATAGGTCGGACAGGAAGTCTAAGAGACTTGTAACTACAACTTGGCACCTTGGGAATCAAATGTGTGGAAATTCTCTCACTTGGAGAGAATGCCCACGAGCCTAACAACCCACTTCTTAACACTTCTCTCACCTGGAGAGAATGCCATGGGATTAACAACCTGCTTTTTCGACAACACTTCTCTCACCTGGAGAGAAATGCACATGGGACTGGCAACCTGCTTCTTCATCTTAATTCCCAACAAATCCCACTTAAATCATCCTTAAGGGAAAATAGAGATGGCAACAATCGAGTACAACAAAATTAAGGGATGATATAGATGGCGGAGAGTAGGACAAAATGGTTGAATGAGTTAATGATTGCAATATCCCCCCAAAATGAACTAAGGTTTTCCATTTTGTTTTCATGCTCTTGAAGTGCCACTTGTCACTTCCACAACCTTCCTTTTAAACCACTCGGTGATTCGTTCCCATTTCCAAAGACTTAGGGAAAAAATCATGTTCATGCCTTTTTCCTTTGTTAGAATTTTTTTATTAATATTTCCTTGGTTTAAGCCCCATGGATTAGCTCCCTTCATAGACCTTTTATCCCCCTTTCTTATCTAGTGGAGTTTATCCCCCCATACTCTTTTTGTTGGGATGGTCATCAGAAGTGATGCTTTTTCATTAAATTCAGAGTGAAATCACATAATACAAAATAGGCCTACTAGCCCAAAAAGTTCATGGCTCACCAACCTATGTGCACAACTGTAATTACATTTTAATTAGGGTTCGGCCTAGGGGTATTATAGAACTTTCCATGCTCCTTTTCTTACCGCATCGACGAACACCATGATTTATTTTAGTAGTTTATTATACATGCTCTTGGCAGATTGGTTTAACATTCTTTCAGCGGACTATTAGGTTTGTCTTTCTGACAAAGTGATATAAGTATTCTTGGCACCTAGGATACTCCGATGGATTTGAAAATCTACATTTGGGCACTTTGGCTTGGTGAGTCCCAATTGGTGTGAAATCTCCCTCTTTAAACTATGCTCGTCGAATGAAAACCTAGGTGCTTCATTTGTTTTTAGTCTTTGGCCACAAAGATGCTAAATTAGACCTATACTCTAAGATAAGATTTCCTTATCACTTCCCTTAACTCTTACTTAAACCTACATGAATGCTTGAAGATAAATGCATTAAAACTAAGCATTCAAAAATAAACAACTTCAACAATCAATCCACTCATTAAAAGTGGTACCCAATGTTTTTAGAAATTTTAGGGTGTGTTGTGCACTCAACACAAGGGATCCTTAGAAGGAGTCATGTTGTCTTTATTAGAACCTATCTTCAAGTCTAAGTTAACATCCCCCATCGACTTTGTCTTCTTCTTCCCTCTTTAATCATTAATCTCAGGTTGTTTCCATTTGTGAAGAATAATGTCTTTGTTTGGGAAAACTCTCTAAAGGCGCCCATGATTAAGACATAATCAACACCTGAAGGAAGATCTTCATAATCCATGATATGAGAGCACCTAAAGGAAGATCTTCATAATACATGATATGAGAGCATTTGTCCCCACTAATAACAAAGATAATCTCCTTTGGCAAGCCTCTAGTAGTGTGTATGTGGAAAAGGATCTTCGACACTCCATCAAGAGCTAGGGTTTCTAGTGATAGGTAACATACAAACCCTAGTTTCTCCTTGATATCCCTTAAGTCCTTTATATTAAAAAAATGAATCAAGAGCCCTAACATCAATATCTAGAGAAAAATCCCACAGGGGGCAGCTCAATCAGCAAGTGTCGTGATATGAAGTTCCATGTGGTTTCGATTTCAACTCCCCCCGACTTATCTTGTGTGTCGTGTATGGGGCATTGTGGGCACACCTGGAGGTTATAGTGGTAGTAGTTGGATAACATGACCCTGTGTAATGCGAGTACGTGCCCAACTAGTTGTCGATTCTTCCAGACATAATATATATATATATATATATATATATATATATATATATATATATATATATATAGAGAGAGAGAGAGAGAGAGAGAGAGAGAGAGAGAGAGAGAGAGAGAAAACTCATCCCAAGGAGCATACCTTGAGTTGAATGAGTATGAACACTCCTTCAAAGCTAAACTAGCCTTTTGAGAAAACCTACATATCCCTCCACTTAAGATGACATTTTTTTCATTCTCAGTTTCAAATAAAAGAGATAAAAACTCTCTCTAAAGCGGGAAATACACACTTCACCTCTAATAATTGACGTCCACATAGAGCCATGGAGCTTATTGTGATAGATGTAGTTTAGACCCTAAAAATTATCCTAAGAGAACTTTGTTGATGAGAGATCCTTGGTACCTTCAAACACCCACTCTCTTTCAGAAGTGACACATGATTGATCCAAGTGAGAGAAGGCATGACTTTTGACCAAGGGTATGATTCCCTTGAAAACGCTAGATCTCTCTTACTTACAATCTACTCCTCCATCAACTATATATATATATATTCACTTTTTACATTAGATTTTTTTTTTTTTCATTTTCAATTTAAACATCATATATATAGATGTTACACATATCATCTCTACTTATAATAAAACACCCTTTACTTCTTTAATTGCAATTAAAATACATGAAAATGAAATTTGTAAGAAACATTAAAAGCTTTTCTTTTAATTAATTTAATTGTTTTGATATCGTTCAATAAAATCAATATTAAAAATATAAATTGTAAATTAATTAACAATTTTATTTCTTATCCCAGTACACCAAATTTTTGGCTTGGTTGCGACCTTAAAATAATCATCATCATCATCATCATCATCATCATCATCATCATCATCATCATCATCATCATCATCATCATCATCATCATCATCATCATCATC
>JZKD02S0172361.1:0-24924 GCA_000966675.3 Picea glauca | reverse complement strand
GCATTGAGGTTCTGGCAGGAATTCTCCCTTCGGTTCCACCTGGATCACAGACCAGTCAATTATATGATTAGAATCATGTACATATTTCTTCAATAATGAAACATGGAAAACATTAGGTGCTTTTACTATGGGAGGAAGTGCTAGCCTATAGGCTACAGGTCCCACTCTATCTAGAACTTAAAAGGGTCCAAAATACCAAGGTGCCAACTTGGCATAGGATCCCATCCTCAGGGAACTCTTCCTGGGCCTATCTCGAAGATATATGTGGTCTCTCGTCTTGATTTCTCTTGGAGTTCTCTTTCGATCGGCGTAACTTTTTTGTCTTTTCTGAGTGATTTTTAGATTTTGTCTTATCTGAGTCACTTGTTGTTCCAATTATTTAAACATGTCGGGTCCAATAGTAACTCTATTCACGGGATTACTCCAACTGACTAGAGTGTTGCACGGTCTACCATAAAGGACTTCGAAAGGGCTCATCTTTAGGGATTCTTGATAGCCATTGTTGTAGGCGAATTCCACCAGTGGCAGGTAATCTTCCCACTTTTTGGGTTGATGCATTACATGCATCCTTAGCATGTCTTCTAATATTTGGTTCACTCTTTCTGTCTATCCATCGGTTTGAGGATGATAGGCTGTGCTAAACAGTAATTTGGTCTCCAGACCAACCATTAAGGATTTCCAAAAGTTGGAAGTAAATTTCGTGTCTTTGTCAGACACGAAATTAGGCATACCATGTAGTCTGAATATCTCCTTCATGAATATGTTGGCGACGTCTATTGCCTTGCAAGTCGACTTGATCGGGATAAAATGAGAAGACTTGCTCAGTTTATCCACTACTACCATGATGGCATCATTCTGTTTAGTCGATGTTGGTAATCCGGAGATGAAATCCATGGAAATGGTTTCCCATTTCCATTCCGAGATTGGGAGAGGTTGTAATAATCCTATTGGGTGTCGGTGTTTTGCTTAAACCTATTGGCATTCCATGCATTTGGCTAAGTACTCAACTATGTATTTCTTCAATCCAGGCCAATAGAATTGTTTCCTGGTGGCAATGATCATCTTCTGGTATCCTAGATGACCAGTATATGGTCTTTTATGTAGTTCATCCATTATGAACCTCTTCAAGTCATCACAATCTGGAATATACAATCTATTTTTGTAAGTTAGCAGACCTCCATCTATCATCCGGTAGCCTTCATACTTTATCCATGTGGGTTCTTGCTCCAGGTACGAGGTCACGGTCTGGAAGAATGTGTCTGTTTCTTATGCATTCTTAACTCTTTTCCTGACGTTGGTCCCGTAGGTGCTCACCGCTGCTAGATGAATTGTTTTCATACTTCTGTTAAGGGCATCAACCACCTTATTTTCCTTTCCTTTAACATGTTTGATTTCAAAATCGAACTCACTAAGGAGGGCCATACACCTAGCTTGTCTAGCATTGATTTTTGGTTGGTCAAATAGATATCACAATCCACAGTGGTTTGTCATAAGTAAAAATCTCCTTCCCAGGAGGTAATGCCTCCACATTTTTAAGGCATGCACTATGGCGGTCAGTTCTAGATCATGGGTCACATAGTTGACTTCGTGCTCATTCAATTTTCGGGATTCATAGCAGACTAAACTTCCTCCTCGCATAGGACTCCTATGAGCCCTTCCTTGCAGACATCTGTGCACACGAGGAATTCAGCTTCAGGATTGACGATCTTCAACATAGGTGCATGGGTCAGTATATGTTTTAGGGATTGAAATCTTTCTTCACATTCTTGTGTCCACGTGAATTTAGCTCCCTTCTTCTGGAGGGCAGTGATTGGACAACCAATCTTGGAGAATCCTTTTATAAATCTCCTATAGTATCCTGCTAAGCCCATAAAGGATCTGATATCTGAAATGTCTTTTGGGGTAGGCCATCCCATGACAGACCTGGTCTTGTTAGGGTCTACTACTACTCCTTCTTCAGATATGACATGGCCCAAGTAATGTATTTGCTTCCGGAAAAAGTTGCACTTGCTAAATTTGGCATAGAGTTGATGTTCTCTTAACACTTGAAGCACAAGTCTAAGATGTTCCTCATGTTCCTCTCTATTCTTGGAGTAAATTAATATATCGTCAATAAAAACCAGTACAAATTTGTCTAGGAATTTGCTGAGCACATTGTTCATCAAGCACATAAAAGTGGCAGGGGCATTGGTTAATCCCAATGGTACTACCATAAACTCATAGTGACCATATCTCGTCCTGATGGCAGTTTTGTGGATGTCTTCACCCTTTATTCGGACTTGATGTTATCCAGATCTCAAGTCAATCTTTGAGAAGATGGAAGCACCTCCCAATTGATCGAACATGTCATCGATCCTAGGTAAGGGGTACTTTTTCTTTATGGTTACCTTATTTAGTTGTCTATAATCTATGCATAGTCGGAGGGTACCATCTTTCTTCTTTACAAACAAAACGGGTGCTCCCCATGGAGACATGTTGGGCCAGATATAGCCTTTGTCCGTCATTTCTTTTAGTTGTAATTTAAGCTCAACTAGCTTGGGTGTGCTCATCCTGTAGGGTGTTCTAGACACTGGCACTGCTCCTGGTGCAAGTTCTATCGAGAAGTCAATGTACCTTCTTGTAGGTAGACCCAATACCTCTTCCGGAAATACATCTCTATATTCTCTTAGTGTGGGCTGGTGTTCGAGGCTTGGTTTGTCATCTTCAACTGATTCCAACACCTGTATCGCATAAAGTAGACATCCCTTTCTGCAATACTTTCTCATTTGAAGGGTTGATATTCGTCTCACCGAGACAGGCTTTTGGATCCCTCGAAGGGTTATCCTTCTTCCTTCTTCACCCACACATTCTAGGGTTTTATGGTAACAGTCCAATCTAGCTTTATATGTGGCTAGCCATTTCATTCTAATCAACAAGTCATATGATCCTAGGGGTAGTATGTTAAGGGTTGCTTGGGTGGGGAATTCACCCATAGTGAATTGGCAAGCTGGTATGACCTCCACTACCTTTCTTTTGGTGCTAGTGGCTAACTGTAACAACCATGGCTTGGCGTATTTATGTGGCTGTAATTTACACTTATCAACAACCTTAGGAGTTATATAACTCAAATTTGAACCAAGGTCAATTAGAATAAACACTAGATGGTTGGTGATCATAGATTCCATCTCCACCACTGAAGCTTGGTGGTCAGCTTGTTTTTTATCCAAGGCTGCATAAATTTGCGGCACACTCCTAGCCATGTCATTGACGGTGGTAGCTTCTTGAAGGTTGTAAATTCTCCGACTGTTTTGTTGTTAGTGCAGGCAGTCCCTCAGTAGATGTTCTTCTCCACAACCCCAAGATTTCAAGGGTTCTCTCTTTTGTTTATCAATCTTTCCTAGGGTAGATCCAGAAGGTTTATTTCCACCCTGGGAGGAGAAATTCTGCTGGTGTACACTTCGGGTTGGGAAGCTCATCCTTGAGTCCTTTTTATAGTTTTTAAATCTTGGGGATTTAAACCCCTTTTTTTGGAATCCTGAACTATTCTTCTGCTTCCAACCTTCACAAGGTTCTGTCCGATGCCCCAACTGTTCATAACAATATCTTGCCTTTCAGATAGTGTCTTCTAGGGTCTTTGTCTCATCAAACTCAATCTTGTTCTGATAGTCCTTAGGTAGTCCACTGATGAATTGTTGCACCTTTGCCTTTTTTTCTTTTATATAGGGTATGTACCTTAGCATCTTGAGGAATCTTCTAACATATTCCTCTATGGTGAGTTTCCCCAGCTTGAGTTCATAGAATTCTTTAGTCTTTTCATCGAAATACTTTTCCGACAGATACTTCTTTATGAAGTATTTCTCAAACCGTTCCCAAGATAGGTCCTCTTCGTGAATCCCTTTTACATTCTTAAGGTCTTCCCATCAAATGGAAGCCTTTCCATTCAAGTTGAAAGTGGCTGCTCGGGCCTTCAAGTTTTCTGAGAAGTCATGGAATCTGAAATACTTCTTTAGTCCAAGCAGCTAGGCCTTCTCTTCCTCCCCCTTCTTTATTTCATCGTTGAAAGAGGGTGGTTTGGCCTTCTTGAATTCTTCGAGATTATGACTTTTGGAAGGATTTTGCTTCTTCCATTTTCTTCGGAAATGAGAATTGGTTCTGCTACTAGAACATCCCTCTGAGTCGCTAGTTTCCTTTCCATAGGAATCATCCGATGCTTGTCCCTTATCTCTGGGGTGGACCTTTCTCGTGGTGCTCTTCCCAGTGTGGCCACTCAAAATACCACATTTCCGTATCTCAGGTGGACTTCAAATTTTCTTTGTTTGTCATCAGTCCACGTGACTAGTGTCAGGTCCATGCTGCAATTGTTTTTGTATGTCATATAAACTTTGCAGCAAGACTGCATTAATTTCTGTTTGCTTCTCTTGCTCTTTTATCAACCTCTCGTTGTCGGCCTTGCAGCTCTATAGTTCGACCATGAAGCTTCTCACAATCTCAGCTAGATCGAGAGGGGTCTCTATCGCTCTCCTTTCGTCAGAATCTTCATATCTATTGTGGGAGCCATCCCCCACTTCATGGTGCGTCACCATTCTATGCGTCTGTAGTTTCCCGCAGATGATCATCCGTTCATTGTGCAAGAAAAACACTTATTGTTAGTCAACATTATATTCATTCACAATCAGCACATAATTCAGATTTTTCAAATGCATACACACAATAGGAATTTTCATTCTTAACTCAGGATTTTGATAAGGGGGTTAGGATAGAGAGTTACTCCTTTTAAGAGCACTTCAGATAGAGTTCCTGTGCAACTCATCCATGAGCCCAAGCAGGCCAAGTGTTGTAACCATGCTCTGATACCAATTTGTCACACACCCACTATGGTAACCTAGATTTTTCATCTTTTTCTTTGAGGGACAGAATCCACGAGATTTCTATGGGGCCTAGTGCAGACCCTCCCTTCCCTTATCCTCCTCCAAACGACCACATCCTAGCCTTAGTGCAAGCACCTTTCGCAACTCGCGATTTGGGAGTCAAGACTCTCAACTCCCCTTTATCCAAACACCGATACCCGAGATACGATACAGGTATGGCTCCCTCCTCACTAGTGCCTGCTACATGTAATCATAGGCTAGGCCAAACACTAGCACCACTCGCAACTTCGCTAGTTGAGGTGTTGAGCCCTTGTGCTTCTCCTTTGCGAACTTTCGAGACGTGAGAGGTCAACGTTACGTGGACTCTACCAAAGCGATGTGCACACGCCACTTGTCTCCTCCGCTATACTCTGCTCATGAGCTGTGTCGTCGCCACCTGTCGCACGAGACCTTGGCTCTCGACGTTTCACGGCCTTAGCGATCAAGGTGCAACTTCTTTGTCCTGCGAAACCTCGAGCCACGATAAGTCAATAATGGGTTGACTCTTTCCTAGGTGACAAGTGTCCACCACCTGTCACCCGTTTCCTAGGCTAAATACTAGCACTACTCACATCTCGTGACTTTGCGAGTTGGAGTGTCGAGCCCTCGTGCTCCTCCTCCATGAATCTCTGAGATACGATAAGTCAACAATTGGGTTGACTCTTTCCCTGGTGCTTTCGTTGGCGACATGTGTCCATCACTTGTCACCCGCTCTCACCTTTCTCTGAGGGCTTGTTGTTACACCACCTATCGACCCCACGGTCCCCACTTATGGATGGGTCATGTGTTTGCATGAGCTCTCAGCGCTCGACACTTCGTGACTTCTACAATCGAAAAGAAACTCTCTCAAGTTCTGAACCCCCGATAGGCGATAACCATGAAAGTTCTGATCCCACGATTCTCCCGTGGCCTGGATCCAATGGTCACAATCACGTCACGATCTCACGAATCATGAGTTCATGAAGCCCTACCCTTGACCACTCCAAGTCGCGAGTCAGCGAAATTCTACTCTCCTGCCTATACAAAGGCTAAGATTGACGGTCAATAGGGCTCTGTCAGATCCTTGGATCTACGGTCTTGGATCCCATCGCTACATGCAAAGGCTGAAAGGGTCGAGGTGTTAACGTCTGTGCTCCTTCTCTAGATCCATCGGTCTCGACAGATATGGGGTATTCCCAAAAGGATTCCGACCGTTTGTCTACCAAATGATAGGGTATTCTCTCTTTCTATAATTGGGCTCACTATCCCTTCTAAGCTGGAATCACGAAATTCAACTTCTTGAGGCTTCAAACTCCCACGACTCCAAGACCTTAGAGAGTTATCCTTCTTTGCATAAGGTTTCCAGACCCAGATCGCATGAACCTTCAGACGGTTCTTGGGCAATTGTCCCAAATCTTAGTTGAGTCTCTGGGTAAAGGTTTGGCATGGTTCCAAGGTTTATGGGGTAATCCCCGGGGAAGAGTACTCTTGAGGGGCCTTCCCAGAATATTACGAGAATCAAGCAAACAAGACGATTCTCGATGGAGCGAACTCATGCCCCAGACTTAACCATTTGTACAGAAACCAACGATGGCATGTAGCATACACATGCATCCATTATTTCCAGTTTAAAATACCAGGCAATCATGCTACACAAAAATTATTATGGGCATATAAACATAAGCATGTATTCATGATATTCAGTTTGGAATACAAGGTATAAAACACTTATCAGATCTACGAAGCGTGATGCAACTGCTGAGAGGGGTGCTCGTTTCCACCCAACCGTAGGCTCAGTGACTCCAAATGGATTTACCACCAGCCACCCCCGAGCTAGACCATGATGCTTTGAGGTTTAGTCTCCTACTTCCAGCTCAACGGAAGTTAGGGACGAAGGTTACTCTCCTTCTCTTGATACAAAAAAATAATCCAGGACGAAGGTTACTCTCCTTCTCCTGGTATTCAGAACTCCCTATGTTTCCACGGTTTTCTCCAGTTCTCTTCCATGATCCCCAGTCGCACACGCTCTTCTCCTTTTTTTTTTCCTTACCACATTTGCTCCCTTGCCAAATTGGTCTGCAAGGTTGTGTGTGGCGTGAATTTCACCATCCATGGTCAGGTCTGAGGGCTATTACGGATGGGCGGTTCACCCCCATCCCCTCATTAACTCTTGAGGAGCATCCTCACCTACCAATCTGACGGGAAATCCATTCCAGGATTAGAGAGCTGCTTTGGTTTTTTAGCAAGTATAAACCAATACGGTATTGGCTCGGTGGAAGTTAACTCAACCATTCCAGGTCCCTTCCACCACCTCTCATTAGCCATCGTGGTCTCTTTTAGCACATCCCTCTCCCAGCAGTCATGCAACACATATCCATAACATAATTTACATTCATCGACCTTTTATGCAAAGGTCCGTCGAATCAAACATTCACATCTTTGAGTTTTCCATAGTTCTTGGCCAATATAGTTATTTTTACAGACCAGGGGAAACAAGGTGTTACAATAATCCATCTCGATTGAGACTGCATTGTGCACTTTGTGCACAGTGTTTCCTTCTAGTCTCCAGAAGGGTCAATGGTTTGCAGGGTTTTGTTGGAAACCTAAAGCAGAACTCGGGTCAGCCCTAAACCTCCAGCATGTGGTATGTATCTTTGAAAACCGAGCATACTACTTGATCCTCTACATACTGGAATCTAGATAACTGGAACATAATTATCTTTCATGGCATTGAACTCAATTGATTTGTTGAGCGAGCCCTTGCCTGCTTCCCTTGGCTTCGTCTTGGATGTTTTAATTGTAAATTTTACTAGAATTTTCCTCAGAGGCATGTTCTATGTTTGCAGGAAAATTTTGAAAGAAAAAAACAATACTTTAAAATTTCTTTAAACCATATTTAATAGAGAAACCCTAAACGAAATGAATTATAAAAACCCATAACTCCTGATGAATTATAATGGAATTCACACAGTCTTGACTATAATATGAAAGTACCTTAGTAAATTTTCTTGCAATTTTCTTGAAAGGAATTAGTTTCAGATGCTTACATGTTTTGATGTTATCGATGGATAATGAATTATAAGAAGAAGAACACCCGAGACGTAGCTAATATATGAAAAATCTTGCTCAACTTATGCACCAGTAAACTTACCTTGGTTTTTTTGTGATCTTAACACTTTCAAACAAAAGCACCTATACTATCAGAGGGAAATTTGGTTGCCACTCATGTAGAACCTCTCTACAGGATGCTAAGCAATTAATAATTTATTAAATACATACACAATAACAACTTCATTTTATCTTAATTTCATTTATTTTCATTGACACAATTCTTTTACATTTGCTCAATGATAAATCTAGATAACATTATGAAATAAGTAATATGTTAACACTATGATTTAGAACTTAAAACAAAAGTATATACAAAATATCAATAACCAAATAGCACCGAAAAATACCTCCGCCTTAGCTTGTCGAAGTTCATCGGTTGTAATGTAGTCCTGGGTGCTTCCAAGCATTCTTTTCCCGCTTTCCCAGAGTGAAACAATGAAATCCTCCCTTCCAACTAGGAGCCTAGCTGGCTTCCTAGCTCCAAGAAACCTTTCAGTTTTTTGGCCCTCCGTGCCCACGACTCCAAGAACAACAAAGCACAATGCTCAAAGAAAACCATCATAAGAAATATATCTTCCAAAGATTTCACAACCTCTCATCATGCTGAAACCTCCCAATGCTCCTTCATCACCACTTCTCCTCCCTATTTATCAAGTTTCCATACACCCTTCCCAAAGTCTCCTCAACCACCCTCATTATTATCCATCAACCTCCCTTATCTAGATATTTTGGGAAAATATTAAAATAAAATTAAATATAAATGACTTGCTTTAAACAACAATAAATAAAATGAAAAGTCTTTCTTCTCATGCTAGCTAATAAATGTTATTTGATAATTTTCCCCAAAATGTACATAACACCCCACCATGCTCATTTAATTAATCATACCCACCATCTATCAAAGTCAAGAAGGTATTTAATGCTTCTAGATATTTTGTATGCAATATAATTTACATATTCAATAAACATTCAATTAAATAGTTAATAATTTACTTTAATAATTAATACATTAATTACTTATACTAGTGTACATGGTAGGGTATGTGTGCGTAGCTAGCAGACACATATTTCATGTATGTACTAACGATAAACAATCATTGCCTCTAGTGAATAGTTCCTATATGATCACCAAGACATGTAGGACAACAGATCAAGTAATGCATTATTTAATAATCTTAATGAACTAAATTACACCAATTCATTAATAACTCATTGTCATACTTAAAATATCAATAGGAAATCAAAGAGGGTTTTAAACATGGTAGGAACCAAGTGAGTAAACAATAGTGGCATCTATAATCCCCAATCAATATTCTCAACTAACATCGAAGCATCCTTCCTTCTTAACCTACTTCCATATTCCATCCTATCCTTTCCTCTGTTGGACTAAGCTGGAGCGTCAACTATATTGACCTAACTCCAGATAGAACCCGTAAGTAGAAGTGTCATACATATCGACCAAACTTCCCCAATAGGCAACTAGTAGTTGCCAATCACACGTCTAGGGGAGCATGACTTCACACAACCCTCCCACGACTCTAGGTTTTGAAGGATAAACGGTGGGAAATACCTCCACCCCTCCTCATAAAACTCATGTCAAAACCCTACATCAAGCCATTCCATGCAACTACTATTCTTAGAGTCACGTCATCAAACAACCACTATGGGAAAGTCGTGTGTCTTGTCAAAACCACACTTACCACAAATCATAGCAATATTTCGAATCATAAATTAAATAATAATCATAATTTATAGCATGCATTATCTTCTTGATGTCTACGACATCCATGTTACCTCATCACTGTAGTCATTTGGCTATCACTTAGCTCATCAATCTGTAGGTTAATTTATCAATAATTCATATCCATGTATATACATCATAATTTTATATAAGAATCCATATCTGCATTGACGTTCAATTAAAAAATGTATGTTTATTTTTATCATGTCTTACATTTGTTATGCATTCTCAACATAACTTTGAATCAGTATCCACATACCTAAATTCCACATTTTAACTTGCATGTTTAAACAAACCAAAGAGCTATCATCATCATGAATATACAACAATGAAAGTAATATCATGCAACCCATAATTAGGTCAAGATGTACATATCTCAAATATATATCCCAATATAACTGAGCCCAAACAAATGTTAAGGATTGAATTACTAAGATGAGTAAACAATCAATGTTCTAACTCCCTAAAGGCCAAGATATGGGGCATTACAACTCACGCTATTAATGGTTGAGTCAATTGATGAGATTTGAATTAAATTTAACATATTCTCCTTATGTGAAAATACAGACTAATCTTGACATGTCATCATATCAATTAGATAGTACAATCGCTAAATTGATGAAGCTGCTCTAACATTTTTGGCATTACTTATTCATTGTTTCGACAAATGTTGATATCCTCCTCTCATCGCTCATCACATGCCACTTTCTCGGTGAACATTTCTTATTGTTTCACTCCTTTTCTTACCACCTCAATGAACACCATGATTTTCTTTGGTAGTTTATTAAATGTGTTCTTGGAAAATTGGATTAACATGCTTTCGACGGACTATTACATTTGTCTTTTCGACGAAGTGATACTCTATTTGACGGATTTGAAAATCTGCATTTGGGCATTTTGTCTCGATGAGTCCCAATTGGTGTGAAACCTCCCTCTTTAAACCATGCTCATTAGACGAAAACCTAGGCTCTTCGTTTTTTTTTAGTCTTTGGCCACAAAGATGATGAATTAGACCTGTACTATAAGATAATATTTCCTTATCACTTCCCTTAACTATTCCTTAAACTTACATGAATTATTGAAGATAAGTGCATCAAAACCAAGCATTCAAAAATAAACAACTTCAACAATCAATCCAATCATAAAAAGTGGTACCCAAAATTTTTAGAAATTTTAGGGTGTGTTGTGCACTCAACACAAGGGATCCTCAGAAGGAGTCATGCAACCTTCATTAGAACCTATCTTAAAGTCTGAGTTAACATCCCCCATCAACTTTGTCTTCTTCTTCCATCTTTAATCATTAATCTTGGGTTGTTTCCATTTGTGAAGAATAATGTATTTGTTTGGGAAAAACTCTCTAAAGGTGCCCATGATTAAGACATAATCAACACTTAGGAAGATCTTCATAATCCATGATATGAGATCATTTGTCCCCATTAATAACAAAGATAATTTCCTTTGGCAAGCCTCTAGTAGTGTCTATGTGGAAAAGGATCTTCGACACTCCTTCAAGAGCTCAGGTTTTTAGTGCTAGGTAATATAAAAACCCTAGTTTCTCCCTGATAGCCTTCAAGACCTTTACAAATGAATCAGGATCCCTAACATCATTATCTAGATAAAATAAACTCATACCAAGGGGCATACCTTGAATAGAATGAGTATGACCACTCCTTCAAAGCTAAACTAGCCTTTTGATAAAACCTACATAGCCCTCCACTTAAGATGACATTCTTGTCATTCTCACTTTCAAATAGAAAAGAAAAAAACCCTCTATAAATAGGAAAATATGTACTTCACCTCTAATCATTGTCGTCCACATAGAGCCATGGAGCTAATTGTGATAGATGTGGTTCATGCCCTAAAAATTACCCTAAGAGAGGTCTATTGATGAGAGATCCTTGGTACCTTCAATCACCCCCTCTCTTTCAAAATTGAGACCTTGATTGATGCAAGCGAGAGAAGGCATCACTTTTGACCAACGGTATGACTCCCTTGAAACCCTAGGTCTCTCTTACTTACAATCTACTCCTCCATCAACTTTATATATATATATATATATATATATATATATATTCACTTTTTGCATTATTTTATTATTATTATTATTCATTATGAATTTAAACATCATACATTACACATCTCATCTCATCTCTACTTACATTAAAACACACTTTACTTCTTTAAGTGCAATTAAAATACATGAAAATGAAATTTGTAAGAAACATTAAAAACTTTGCTCTTAATTAGCTTAATTGTTTTGACATCATTGAATATATTATAAAAACTATATTAAACATATAAATTGTAAATTGATTGACAATTTTGTATTAAAAAAAAATTGAGTGGGCTCAATGGTTATGAATATGTGTTTCCTCCTTGGAGAGGGTCCCTTGTCCCACAAATAAGGGGTCTCATACACCAATAATTAGTGTATGCCTTGATCATATTATTATTATTATTAACCAAACTATTTTATTATGTGGTTCATGATTTCATATAATTTGTTTTTGAAATATATTATTATTATTATTATTAACCAAACTATTTTATTATGTGATCCATGATTTCATATAATTTGTTTTTGAAATAAAATTTTACATAGTAATAGTTTGATTTTTTTTATTTTAAAATGAAATTTTACATGGTAAAAGTTTGAAGTTTATTATTATTATTTAAAAAAAATTATATAGTGAAAATTTGAAAGCTATTCTAATCTTTGAAGGAAGCAATGTATCCATGATTAGATATAATTAGATATAATTTGTTTTTAGAAATGAAATTTTACATGGTGAAAGTTTTGAAATTTTTTGTTTTTAAAAATAAATATTTTTAAAAAAGTTTAAAATTCATTATTTTTAAAAATTGACATAATTAAATTTTGAAATTTATTTCACTTTCTAATGAGATAATGTAAAATGAACTAAAAAAAATATTACATAGATGTTATAAACTTGTTATCTTTAATCTTTTAATCTCATTAATGTAGATTGGATTTATAAGGAAAAAAAAATAGAAAAGAAAAAAAATTAATTTTTAGTTAAAAAATAAATTTTTATATGAATTTTATTTATTTATATAACTATTTATAAAATAAAAAATAATAAAAACATAAAAATTATATATATATATATATATATATATATATATATATATATATATATATATATATAACAATCTTCAAAGAGCATGTTTGAAAACTATTTGTTAATAGTATCAATAGGGAGTCATGTTATTAAAAAAAAAAAACTATAAATTTTAATATTATTTAGAGTTTCTTTATTATATAAAAGTTTTAAAGTTTATTTACAACTTAGAGATTAGAGATGGTGTATAATACTTATAAGTTGATTTAAAAAAATAAAATAATATTTATAATTTTTTGCTCCAATATGGGTATTATTGTTAATATTCATAAAACTAAGATCATCATTATTAAATTTAATAATATCCCTTAAGATACTTTTGTATATGATAACAATAACTTGAAGGAAGTGACTTCATACAAATATCTTGGAATTGATATTCACCACAAACTCAATATGAATTATAACATTGAGAAAATGATTATTGGGAGATGGAAAGCTTATTATGGGCTTGAGAACAATTGTAAATTAAATTCTTTATGGATGTGAAGTATGGGGTTGTAGTAGAATTCTGGAGAAAGATAGAGCAAATACAAAAGAATTTTATAACCTATAATCTCAAAATTAAAGGAAATACGCCCTATCCCATCCTCCTCTTAGAAACAAGCATCTCCCCCATAGAGAGCATGGCTATGACTAGATACCTAATGTATAAGAACAAGTTAAACAACATGGAAGACAAGAGGCTACCTAAAATTGCTTCAAAAACAAGTCATAATCACCATAGACTCAAGCGAGAATGGAATAAAGACGCCCGGTCTTGGCTAAACTATTGGAGAATCATGGAAGAAACCATTTTGCAGAATAAAGATACTATTAAAAAAAACTTCAAATCAAAATTTAAGGAGAAAATGTGGTGTGATAAAGAGTTAGAGGAAAAAATAAAATTAAGGTATTAAAAAGATGTAATCAACCCTAATTTGGAAGATTAAAATTATCTATTTGTCAAGTGTAAAGAAAAAATAAACATTGCTAAGATAAAAACAAATTCTTATGAGCTCCATAGTGAAACTGAGAGTTGGTCAATTCCTAAAAAGCCATGGGATGAAAGAGTGTGTTACCTTTGTGAGACTAAGAATGTTGAAGATGAAAAACATTGTCTCTTAGATTGTCCTACCTATACCCATATTAAATCTCATTTTCAAAATATTTATCACACTACCAACCTTCTTAATCTATTAACTGAACAAAAGTACGATGATCTTGGAAAGCTTCTCTTAATGCTTTTCGAGCACACAAACAAAACTCTAAAGAATCACAAGTAATCACTTACCCTCTTAAGATCCATAAACCAATTGATCTTAATGAACATTAATCATCATCATCGTCGTCAACAACAATAAAAAGAAAAAAAATATTATATATTATTCCAATACAAATATAAAATAAAATAAAAATATTTTAAAAATATTTGATATATATATATATATCATATAAAAACTGTTATATAGAAATGAGAGCAGATATCCATATAAAAACTGTAAAATTTTGACGATCCACAAAAATCCAATGGCATGACAACCCGATGTAAATATTAACGATTTCATCTGATTAGACCTCCACTACCATAGTAGTACAGTACGCGTTTACTCAGAGAAAACAAAACTCTCTGATATAACTAATTTGGTTCACCTCTCCCACTGTGTTTCGTCTGATTAGACTGCACCACTGATGTAAACATTTTTTCTACTGAGTAGACTGCACCATTAAAGTAAAGATTAGACTTCACAACTAATGTAAAGGTTCCTTCCTCCACCGCCCATTTTTGTTTACGTGCATTGTACCAATAAATATTTCTTCCTTCGAACACTCGAAGTCATTACGCATTAGAACCTACGCTTTACTCAGACAAAACAAAACTCTGTAATATGACTAATTCCTTTAATAATTCCACTATAGAAATTTGCAGGCACAATTTCAATAGGTTGGATGATGCTGGTGGGACTGCTCCTTAAACTACGTCTGGGTCAATTTCAATAGGTTCTTCTGGTTCAACCCCAACAACTTCCGGTGGTAAAAACCGTATTTCTTATGTCAAATGCTCAACATATTTATGTGGATAACAATTTTTGGAATTACAATTAGCCACGTGATCTTTTTTTTTCAACCAGTAACAAGAGGTGAAAAAGGAAAAAAAAACATGTACCACGGGATTAACAAACGGAAAACATATGGTTTGAAAATTATGTAATTAAATAATATAAATTTCATTTTTTTAACATAATTTTCTAATTATATATATTCATTTTAACTAATTTTCTAGTAAAAAAGGATCAAATTTTTTTAGGAGCAAATTTTTTTTAGAGTGAAAAATTTGAGTAAATGTTAAAGGTTTGCAATTCAAAAGATTTTATCCCTCCTCTTTTGATAGACTAATCACTCTGGAGTTGTAATGAAGACACCAATATACTTATTTAACATTTAACAAAATGTTGAAACAATCTAGGTTTTCCAATAATTTTGTAGTGGACATGAAGGAAGAACCACTTAAATTATGCATTTTTTAAAAATATTTGTTATTTTTAATTGTTTAAGTTTATCCTACTTTATTTTGGGATTTATTTTGTTATTAGATTATCTTTCTCATCACTTTTTTAAGATTTTTTTTTTAACTTTTAATGTTGTCACCTTAGCATGATGTTAGATAAGGTTACATTAAAAAAATTAAAGTAGGCTCAATTAAAAAAAATTAACAATAATAATAATAAAGTCTGTTCCATTAAAAGAAAACAATTACAGGAATCATTACATATTACATATTACACACATATATATACTAAGTACTTACATATGACAAGAAAAAAAATACACATTAAGAAATTTGATTCCTCTCGGTGCATCAAAAATACACATTAAGAAATTGGATTCCTCTTGGTACTTGATAGATCTGCATTTAAGATGGATCTACGTTGGTTTAAAGTGTGAATCTCATGATTCACCAATACACACATTTTATTATTTGCTTATGTGTTTTTTATGTTTAATATGTTGTTCTGAATTGATTTCTAGTATTAATTTAATGAAAAATTTCATTGTAATAAGTATAGATCACACATAAAATAGTTCTAGACACATAATTATTGTGCAAAAACTCATGGGCAATGGGTTAATTGGTCATGGTCAATTCTATTCTATTAAACTCACAAAATTGAATAAGTGTGAAGTGCATTTATCATTAATATGTTACATATATAAATACAATGATCGTTGGATTATTCTTCGAAGGTCTCTTGGACTCCATATGATTCTTACAATAACTTTGTTCATATTCCTACGCAAATGTCTAATACCATAACCCTAGCAGATTAATGAGTCTAAGGTGAAAGTTGAAATCTGAAAGTGGGCAGTTGAATTCTAGAAGTGTGCAGCCGCTGATGGTTGAATGTGTTCTCTAAATTTGGTGGTTTTGCGATGACCACAAATCGAATGGTAATGGTGGTTTAAGGAATACCACAAACCAATGTAGTGGTTTAAGGATGACCACAAACATTGGAAGCCTGCTCTAGGCTCAGTGGTTCCAACTTCCTTGAACATTTTCTAAGTTAGCTAGAAGTTTAAGCTGATGTCTTTTACTAATTGGAAGTGCTCTCGAATGTTGGTTTAAAGATGACCATAAACTATTGTCTAGCAGAAGCTATAAGTCTTCTACTAAGTGCTGGTTTAAGGAAAACCACAAACCAATATGGTGGTTTAGATGACCACAAACCAAGTCAAGCTTGCTTGTTACTACTCGATTGAGAAGACTTTGAAACTTGAAGCTTGACTGACAATTGTTGATGTTGTTCCCCCCTTTCAGGCACAATGTGAGAAGATGCAAATCCTTTCACTGCAAGATGTGTCAATAGGCGAGAATGAATTCTATGGTATGATTGAGATATCTTCTTGGCTATTGATGACCATCACCAAGAATTCATCCACCCATAGTGGTTCTTCTTGTAGATTTATTGTTGTTAGAATATCTATTTGAAGGATGATTCTTCTTTTTGCAATGCTCACAAGGATGAATATCGAAGCACTAATACTTCATGTGGCCAACTCGCTGACAATGTTGGCGTTTCTGAATCTTCTCTTGAACTGGAGTAGGTGACTATGAACTCTCTTGAATCAATCCAACACTCTAAAACTAGATCAATTTGGTATAATCCATAATATTAAAGGTGACTTCCTTTTCATATTTGATATAATTTTTGTGTCTATTGTTCCTAATTTCTTCCCAAGGTTTGATGCTTGGCTTGGAAAGGGGAAGTTGATATTCATCTGCACTTGAATCTGGCATTGTCTCACTAAGTGGTTGTTGCATTGGCTATTGATATGAATCTGCATCATCATCTTTTTTGAAAATATAGTTGTTTTGAACAAGGACTAGTTTATAATGTTGTCGAAGATTCTTTTGCTCAAGTGCATTGTAAAGAAGTCAAGTTGGAGTTTGTAGCAATGCTTCTTTAGCTTGCGTAACTTACAAACATGTTACAACAGACTGCAAAGTTATTTTGTCAGCGATGACTATATTTTCCACAGAAGAGAGGATTAGAGTGTTCAGTAACTCTAATAGTTCTTCAACTTGAACCATTTTAAAGATAGAAATACACCACAAGGGTTTCTTGCAACTCCACCCTTTAAGAATCAGATGCAAACTCAACAAATGAAGCTCAACAAATGAAGGGTGTCAACTTCTACCGAAAATGCACATGTTTACAATGAAACTTAAATTCAATGAGTACAAGTAAACTTACAATGCTTTATCAAAGTCTTCACTGCAGCCAGGTTGATAAAGTAATGGCACCCATTCTCATGCCCGAAAATGGCGGGGATTGACATTCACCTCCAACGTTCATTCATATATCACAGAGTAGTATCCCTCTATCTGCTGTATCCTATCATAGTGGAAGTGTTGCATCAAGTGTTTTCTCCTTATGGATTTGTCGAGAAGATCACCACATTTCAGAATTACATTGGACTACAAGATTTCATTCAATATGCATCACAACAAAATTCCATTCAAGCACACAGAGGTCACAACGTAATAGACAATGAGTATACCAACATAATAGACATATGAGTGTACCAACATAATAGACATATGAGTGTACCAGTGTAATAGATAATGCACTAGGTGGAGAAATGATCAATGGAGACTGGGTGTGTAACACTCCATTTTCACCAATATGTACATATGTGTCTAAATGTCACCATGAGTCATGGCTATTATGTTTAAATGTTTTGTACTTTGATGAACAATTAAAATGATAAATGCATTTTGATGAAAAATAAAAGAAATTTTTTATGGGTGGAGCACTTACACATAAATGATGCCATGAGAGGGAATGGTGAGGGGGAACCCTTACTGGTTGAGATGATCCTTGTCGGGAAGTACCTTGTTGAATTTAAAATATTCAAACCGAGAACTATCCTCTGTCCCAAAAGATTTATTTACTAGTCAAGTGGTTGGGTGGTCCTCTTCAAAAATCAATGAGAGAATTGGCAGAGTACCCATCTGCAAGTTTCTAATCTAACCCACAAATTTGTGGGATTTGACCATGAAATCTTGTTGCAGAAGGAAATAAAAAGACGAAAATTGTGGATAGAGGAGAGAGGACGCACACAGTTGGGTTTGGAGACAAAATCTGAGTGGATAATAGTGTGTGAAAATTATTTGGTTCTTAGCAACAAAGGGAAGTCAATTTCTCTATGTTCTGGGAAAGAAAATAACAAATACATTCTCTAAACCAAGTTGATAAATGGGGATGTGGATTTGGGTATTTAATTTTCACTCACTGAGTCAAGAACATGCCCCCTTGCTTGGTGGAATAGGAGATGTATCTTTCTAAATTATGTTAATGAATGAGAGTGGTCTTCATCTTTTTATTTTTGTTAAGGAGTGATAATTTCCCTCATGGCATCATCTTCTGAATAATTGATGGCCCACTGCAAGGATAGACAAAAGACAACTATGCCTATGGTTGGTTGGAAAGAGGCTCACCCATCAGCAGTTTCCAATCTACTTTTAACTCTCACATAAGCGTTTCAATAATTTTTCATATGCTATGATAAGTTTTCTTAATGCTATGAAATTTATGCTTTGGTTTTATGAAGAATTGATAATCTGTTCAAGTACATAAATTTGTTTCTTAGTTGATTGCAAAATGTGATGAAAGTTGTGTAAAAATATATTTTGTTGTTTGCCTCTCACTGTCTCTATTTTTATAGACTGCTGTAAGAAATTAATTGCAACCCTGAGCAAGAACAACATGCTAATTGGGTAGTTGCATCCCATTTGTGTGAATATAACTCATAGGTTAGTAGTGAAGACTAAGTTGTCTAAGTATTTGTAGAACATCTGAAGTTAATAATGCATAATCTCTATTAAATGAATGATATTATCTACATTTTGGAAGATATGGATCACTTCTGGGAGTTGACTTGTCCCTAGTCACTGGTCAAGACTTACGACCTCCTTGGAAGGCTTAGTTGAATGTTGAATATTATGTGGAAGCATGGGTAAAGGCCTTAGACTTCCAACCAACATAATAAGCTAGGTAAGGGGGAGTCCTGAAATGAGAGATTAATCAAAATTTTTGTATCATAAGTATAGCCAATTACTCAGTAAAACCATGTCCAAAAGTAAGAACATGAAATGGAGGTTATTTCCCTAAATAATAGTAAAGATTTGCTTGAAAATAGGTGGCTAGTAAGTTCTCGTTAAAGTTTTACTATGGAAAATTTTATTTACAAGAGAATTTATTTTTCTTGGACACACACATATTTCACTAAGGTATTTTAAGCATAATATGCATGATGAAGAGAAACTCGTAACCCTTGGTAATTTTCTCAATTTGCTATTTTATTGTCTTAATAGGTTGAATATTCATAATTGAATATTTTATTAAAACTATGAAATTCATCCGAGTTATATTTTTCCTTTTTTATTATAGCTTTGTTTTATAATATTAATCCTCCACAGGGTTATCAACCTTGGGATATGGGGAAGGAATGCACACATGATAATAATTTTATCTGGGCCGATATAATATAATATTATATAACCCCACCGGGTGGTTGGGTACTAGAAGGCCGAGAGGGAAAGGTCAAAGGATGCATGCGCTAAGTGTTTCCAAGGGGGTCGATATGGCTAACTTTTTAGTGTTGGTTGTACTCTAATAAAGAGTGCTAAGTGAGGTTTGCAGGGAAATGAAATTTCATTCACAGGTTGTGTATGTCAGTGAATATCTAATAAAGAGTGCTAAGTGAGGTTTGCAGGTGAATGAAATTTCATTCACAGGTTGTGTATGCCAGTGAATACCTTGCCCATGAAAATGTTCGATATTATAAAATGCTATTTTTGAATGATCAACTAATAGTTGTTGGGGTACATGCTCAACTACATACTTAGTGACATACTCATTTTTTTCAAATTTTCCTACTATTTAGGAGGACTGTTATTTATAGCATGTCTATTTTTAGCCGATGGATTCCTATATATAATACCATGGGTTTCCAAAATCATGGGCTCATAAACCACCATTAGGAAAATTCCTATTTTTTAGCCACCATTAGGCAAATTCCTATTTTTTAGGAGATAATTCATATTTCTTTAATTTTAGGTGATATTTCCTATTTCATGGCTATAGCATGCACTTTAGTAAGAATATTAGCCTACTAGGGAAGTGTGCATTACCCATATAATACTTGGAGTTAACTCACTTCACTTATTTAGTGACTTTCCATAATTAGCAAATTCTCACTCAGTTAGGACTTTAGTTCCATTCTTCGACTCTAGCCTTATTATAGGAGAGTTTTTATATTATAGGATGCATGTTTAATTCATGTAGAATTCTCAATAAGTTCATACCTATATTTTTGACCTCTTCTTATTATTAGCAACTTTTGACTTTAGTTAATTGTTGCTAGTGGGAAAAGTTACTTTTTTACATGAGGATGCACGTGGAAATCCCAACCTAGTGTGCATTACTCCTCATGTGGAGAGTCCTATATATTGTACTCATTATCAAAGATTAATACATTTTTTTTAGAGTTGGTTTCTTAGTCTCTTATGTGTGAAGATTGATTCTATTTTTCTCTCTCCTCTCTCTCTTTTGCAATTAGCTAGTGTGGTATTTCCTTCTCACAATTAGGTCTTGGATTGTGGTTTAATCCTACATGGTATCAGAGCCATTATTGTGAGGGAGTATTCACTTTTATTGCAGGTTTATATATCATATTGGACAACCCATAGAAAACTATGGATCAACCATCTTCTTTAGTAATTTTGACACCCTTCAACTACTTTGAATAGAATCTCAAGATAGAGATTCTACTTCGAAGCAAGGGTTTGTATAGGGTCACCATGGGGACTGAGGTCAAGCCTACTTCAGCCATAGAAAAATCAAAATACTTGAACAAAATTGATGAAGCCTATGAGATATTGTTCTTGAGCATCTCTTTGGATCTCCTCTTTCATGTTGATACTTGCAAGACTCCTAATGATATTTGGACAAAGTTGAAGGATTTTCGAGGAAAGAAAGACAATTTAAGAGGTTATTAGCTGGAGAATGATCTACATGCATTGAATCTAAGATATTTGGAGACCCTATAGGACTACTTCTATAAGTTTAAAATTTTATTTCTTATGTTAAGGCTTGTGGAATTGATAAGAAAGATGAACAATTAATCTTTTCAATTCTAACCAAACTAGGACCAAAGTATTATATCTACACTTCTTCTTTTCATACTACTAGGTTAGCTATGGGGTCTACATGGAAGATCCCATCACTAGATGATTTCATGGAGTCATTTATCCATGAGAAAACAAATCTCATCCAAATAGGGGCACTTAAGTGTTTCAAGCCCCATGTGCTTATAACTCAATGAAGTTCAAAGAAGAATAAGAAGAAGAAAAAGGGTAAGAAGGACCAAGAGAAAAAGAAGGAAGGTAAAAAAAAGTCTATAGATGAGTGTTCGAGCTCCAAGGCATAAAAAGGAAAGAAGGAGAAGAAAAGGTGTTCCTACTGTAACAAGGGGTTCCATCCTGAGACTTCTTACATGAAAAAGACCATAGATATCATGGAACAAACACTTGAGCAACATCACCTTGAGGATTGTATTCCAGATAATGCAAAGAAAAATCCATCATCAGAAAGAGGTAATGGTCATGCATTACTTTCTATTTCATATTCTCCTAATGCTTGGGTGCTTTATTAAGGGGATACCTATCACATGACCTCATCTAATAAAATTTTCTCATACTTGGAGACTTGTTTTGGACCATCGATCTTCATGGGAGTTGATTCTCCTCCCGAGTTGTGTGGTAGGGGTAGAGTTGATCTAGTCCATGGATTCTTTCAAGATGTACTTCATGTTCTGAAGCTTTCAATGAATCTTCTACCCATCTATAAAATCACTCATTTAGGTTCAGTGAAGAAGGTGGAGTTCACTCCGAGATTAGTTATTATTTACGACTTGTTAGATGGTTCAAAAATTGTTATTAGTGAGGTTAATCACCATTCTAGGTTGTACACATTCTCTCACTTCACTCATAAATATGATTATGTATCTCTTATAACATATGCTAATGAAGAGTCCAGGTTGTGGCATAAGAGGTTTGGGCATTTGAATTTTAAATATTTAGATTAGCTTATTAAGGGTGGAATGGTATATGGATTACCCAAAATTCAGTACACAGATGGAGTTTCCTAGGGTTGCATACTAAGAAAACATCATGAGGATAATTTCAACATAGGAAAAGCATGAAGGGAATCATCACTTCTAAAGTTGGTTTACAGTGACATTATAGGTCCTTTACCAAACCCATCAATCATTAAAGATAAGTATGTTATTACTTTCATTGATGATTTTTCGAGATATACATGGGTCTACTTTCTCAAATTAAAATCCGAGGTCTTTGAGTGTCTTAAATATTTCAAGCATATATTTGAGAACCAAATAAGGAAGAGGATTAAGAAGCTTCATGTACAAACAATGGAGGATATTATGTGAATAAGGATGTTGAACATCTTTGTTCAGAATCAGGTATAGAGTTGCAACACACAGTTCCATATACTCCACAACATAATGGGGTAGCGGAGAGAAAGAACAATACATTGAAAGAGATGGTCAACTATATGTTGTAGGATAGAGAACTACCTCCAAAGTTATGGTTTGAAGCTATCAATTGTATATCCTACATTCAGAATAGAGTTCCTCATAAATAAGTCAATGGATTCACTCTATATGAGGCTTGGAGCGGAAAGAAACCAAAAGTCACTCACTCCATAATTTTTGGTTCCTGTGCATTGGATAATATCCCTTCTGATAGGAGGAAAGCTATCGAAGATCAGAGTAAGGAGTGTATTTTTGTTGGATATATAGAGGGAATGAATGGATATAGGTTATTAGATACTACTTCAGATACATTATTCATTAAAATTTGTGTTAATTTTGAAGAGGTTCTTTCACAGTTACTTAAGGAGCAGTCCACACCTCCATCTCCACCGCCACTAGATGAAAAACTTCATGAGACTTCTTCTAATTAGATTTATCATCATATATTTGAATTTGATATCTCTAATATTTCCAATCAGCAACAAGAAGTTGCAGGTCTAGATCATCGACCACGATGGGAACAACATACTCTTCAAGAAACGGGTGATCTAGTGGGTGATCCTGTCGATCCATGGAGAACCAGATCTCAGTTTGTGGAGCCTCTACAAGATTTTACTGCCATGGAGCCATCAATACCTATTTATTGTTATATGGTACTTGTATTATATCCTCAGTATTATGCAAAGGCTAAAGGAAACTTGCACTGGGAGGCAGCTATGAAAGAGGAGTATAATTCCTTGATAGAGAACAACACGTGGGAGTTGGTTCCTCTAGCTTCCAACATGAATCTTGTTAGATGTAAGTGGATTTTCAAGAAAAAAGGGGTTGTTGATGGATACATTAAAAAGTATAAGATTTGATTAGTAGCTAACAGTTTTTTACAGGTACAAGACATTGATTATGAAGAGACTTTTGCACCGGTTGCGAAGATTGATTCCATTCAGTTAGCTCTAGCTATTGCAGCAACTATAAAGTGGGAGGTACACCATATGGATACGAAGAATGAATTATTACATGTATATATTAATGAAGATATATATATGGTGCATCCATAGGGATATGGTCAAGATCCATCATTAGTTGAGGAAGTCATTGTACAGACTCAAGCAAGCACCTCAGGCATGGTATGCTAAAATTAACTCTTATCTTCTCTATAGAGTTTTTCTTAGATGTATATCAGATAATAATGTGTATATGATGAGTAAAAAAGATTCACTTCTATTGATAGTTACATATGTATATGATTTACTCATCACAGGGAGCTCAACCTCCTCCATTGTTGCAATGAAGACCGCTTTGCATGACGGGTTTTCTATGATAGATATGGGACTGTTACATTAATTTCTTGGTCTTGAAATTAGATAGAATGATTTAGGAATCAAGATGTCTCATTCCAAGTATGCTATAGATCTACTTGACAGGTTTCATATGAAAAAATGCAATCCAACTCCAACACTCTTTCAGTTAGGGGTTAGACTAGAGGATGTCGATGCATCACAATTGGTTGATTGTACTAGATATCAATAGTTGGTGGGGAGTCTTTTCTACCTTACACACTATCGACCAAACATCTCTTATGCAGTTGGATCAGTTTCTAGGTACATGCAGGAGCCTTATGAGCTTCACTGGAAGGAAACAAAGAGGATTCTCATATATGTCAATTGGACTACCATCTTTGGTATACACTATGCAACAAGATCTTTCCTAGATCTTGTTGGTTATACAGAATCAGATTGGGAAGGAGATAGAATTGATCGCAAGTCCACTTCAAGACATGTCCTATACATTGGATCAAGACCTATATGGAGGTCAAATAAGAATAAATCAACAATTGCTTTATCATCAATCGAGGCAGAGTACAAGGGTGGAGTGAATGTTACTACTTAGGCTATTTGGTTGCAACACTTTCTTACAGAATTGGGAGTTCATTTTCATTGTCCAAAAGTTATATGGTGTGATAATCAGA
>JZKD02S0172350.1:11477-23064 GCA_000966675.3 Picea glauca | reverse complement strand
CCTTTTAGGATTTCCATCAATGCCAAAGGGGGATATTGGTGGCATATTTATAGGAAGAGTGTGCTTGTCATTGATGGAAATAACAACGATGATGGCATATTGGCAGGAATGATGGAAAATAGAAAAACAACAATGATAACATCATGAATTATTGTCTACAAGATCAGGAGGATGAGCACATGACTGCGAGGAGTGCAGTAGAAAGGCCCTTGAGGTCCAAAGGATCGAAACCCTTTGAGAATCTGAATGAATTCAAAATATTAGAAGAGATAGTGGATTTACTAGTACATTGGTGAGAAATATCAGAAGGGACAATGCTTTCTAGAAGTGCAGATGTAGTCCAAGAGATAGACTCGTAGGAGGAACAAAGGTCAAATCCTTTGACTACTTAGAAAATATTCTAAGTCAGAAGAAATTGTAAGCTCAAGAGGAGGAGCGATAGTGGTCATTGGATGAAGCACTGTGAATATCTTGACCATTGGATTGAGGAAAGTCATGGGTCGTTGATCGGACGAGAGAGGAGAATCAAGAATCAGGAAATGAAATAAAGGAATTGTAACTTCTGACATCACGAAGTGTGAAGGAATCTTGGCCATCCATTGAGGTAGGACACGTGGTGAGAGATAAAAATTACACTAATTCGCAAATCGGGAAATCAGAGAGAGGAGAAGTGAAAACTCATGAAGTCTGAGTTCACGAAGGTGATCATAGTCGTTGATCGAGGAAGGTCATGGGCCATTGATCTGGCATGACAAATTTCATAGTTCAGGAGTTTGGACCTCTAAGAAAGGAAGTGATCTAACTTCCAACATCGTGATTCGGAAAGTCTTGAAGTATGAAGAGGAGATATGGATCGTCGAATCACTGAGGGTCTTACATCATTGATCTGGCATGATGTACTTCAGAGTTTGGGAGTTAGGAGAGTCAGGGTATCTCACAACAGAATATCTAAAGCATGAATTTTCAAAGTTCTTTCTTGATTAGCATGTGGTCAGAGCCAGTGGTCACATCAGAGGAGAATAGGGGAAGGAGATAGCGTCTCTAGGATCTACCTTATATTTTTGAGAGTTGGGAGATTTGAGGTGACTCATAGTAGAATATTCGATGTGTGAAGTCGTGAAGAACCTTTTGGATAAGCGTATGATCACATTTCGTGGTCACGTGAAAGGAAGGGTCTTAGCCATAAAAGGTAGCGCCCACTGTGTAGTTTTCTCAGGAAGGTAAAAGGCGCCAAAGGGATGAGAGTGCAGAGGTTCTCTCTGTAACTGCCAGAACAGACTGATGGTATCTACCAGAGAATTCAAAGATATTCAGGGTGATCTCCATAGGAGCTGAAGAGTCTCGAGATAAATTCCAGTGGAATGAAGACTCATCATAGAGATAATTTATAGATGGAAAAGTGTCGAAGACTATAACTAGAAGAGAGGACGAAGAGTTGCATGCATGATCTGGAAGAGGACTTGGCATGATAAATATACACAGAACAAAGAAGAGAAGGGGTGTCTTAAATTGTGATTCATGTGCGTAGAAAAGAATGTTGAGGTGCGCATGAAGAGACAGATCAGAAGAACAGAAGGCACAAGATGATGTGAGTAGGAATACACAGATGCAGGTAGAGCAGAGTAGTATAGAAAAATAGTGATGAGATTGCTAATCCATTGACAAATACTGTATCACTGTAATAAATTTCTATAACAAAGTTTTATATATCAAGGTGGTAGGGAGGTGATAGGGAGGACTGCTTTCCTTAGAGTTTTAAGTGGGTGCTTGAACAAAGGGAGTTGTAGCTTCCATCTGGTTTCAGCCAGAAAAACCAGGGTGGTTGGGTGGTGCAAGGGATAACCATTGTTATTTGTTATATAGGTTGGTGTCTGTGTGACTGGAAGTTGGTTCTTCCATCTAATTGGTGTTGGCACACACAGGGAGTTGGTGCTTCCTTCTAGTGGGTGCTAGAGAAACCAAAGATTTGGTGCTCTCAGTAGGTTGCATCTTGTAAAACAAAGGTGGTAGCCTCACAAAGATTTTATGCTCATAAGAATGATAATGTACAAAAAATAAAGACTACTTATCATATGAAGAAGAAGAGGTTTTCTCCCATTATGGGTTTCCTCAGGAAAATCAATGTCCCTGTGTATTCTGTGTGATTGATCAAATATTGTATATATGTGCATGATAATTTATCAGCAACACATTAAATAATAATCTAGAAAGATTCAAAAAAGAACTTGAAAAGTTTCAATAGTATATATATATATAACTGATTCACCCCCCCCCCTCTCAGTTATTTTTCCAACAATACTATTGCAATTTTTTATGGAATCATGAAAAAGTGTATAGTCTTTACCTATTGTTAAACCCAGTGGTACAATTATAGTCATGTGAATGAATATGTTTATTTCGAGCATGAAAATAATTCATTGGATTACCGACCATTGATGAATGTCATTAACCAATGTGAGGAAAACTCATCATTGATGTCAATGAGTGCCAAGGTACCTAAGTACATCTTGCGAAGTGAGAATAGATGAGCTAATGTCGAGCCACTTGCAAGATATAACGATCAAGGGAAATTGATGTATTCCCATGATGTTTAGCAAGAGAAATTTCCATTAAGGCATGCAAGCCTCAAGGTACTCATAAGGACTCTAGTCTCTATCCCAGATAAGGTGCCGAGGTCAATGGGGAAAGACTTGTTGAAAGGTGGGCCTTAAGGAATCCCACATCAGTCAACGCGAGTTGTACAAAATGATTGGCAAGACTATAGATGAAAAGATCTCAGTAGAAACAGTGTTTATGAAAAATAAAGCAGGATAATGTATTCATTGAAAGGGAACTAAATGGTTTTATTTGTGAGGAAAAGATATGAACTAAAAATAGGGCGAACTGTATGCGACTCATAAAGGTAGGCATGTGTGAATCCATGATGGATAAGGCAATGAAAGGTGGACTTCAATACATGGAGTATGAATAAGCTTGGAAGGAGAAGGGAAGGTGATAAGGTCATGGCATAATTGGTTTTCTGAAAAATGGCTATGTAGCGGGAGATGTCATGACATGCGTGATGAAAAATTAACCTCCTTCAAGTTTTAAGGAGGCATGTCTTTTGAAAAGTTTNCCTTTTAGGATTTCCATCAATGCCAAAGGGGGATATTGGTGGCATATTTATAGGAAGAGTGTGCTTGTCATTGATGGAAATAACAACGATGATGGCATATTGGCAGGAATGATGGAAAATAGAAAAACAACAATGATAACATCATGAATTATTGTCTACAAGATCAGGAGGATGAGCACATGACTGCGAGGAGTGCAGTAGAAAGGCCCTTGAGGTCCAAAGGATCGAAACCCTTTGAGAATCTGAATGAATTCAAAATATTAGAAGAGATAGTGGATTTACTAGTACATTGGTGAGAAATATCAGAAGGGACAATGCTTTCTAGAAGTGCAGATGTAGTCCAAGAGATAGACTCGTAGGAGGAACAAAGGTCAAATCCTTTGACTACTTAGAAAATATTCTAAGTCAGAAGAAATTGTAAGCTCAAGAGGAGGAGCGATAGTGGTCATTGGATGAAGCACTGTGAATATCTTGACCATTGGATTGAGGAAAGTCATGGGTCGTTGATCGGACGAGAGAGGAGAATCAAGAATCAGGAAATGAAATAAAGGAATTGTAACTTCTGACATCACGAAGTGTGAAGGAATCTTGGCCATCCATTGAGGTAGGACACGTGGTGAGAGATAAAAATTACACTAATTCGCAAATCGGGAAATCAGAGAGAGGAGAAGTGAAAACTCATGAAGTCTGAGTTCACGAAGGTGATCATAGTCGTTGATCGAGGAAGGTCATGGGCCATTGATCTGGCATGACAAATTTCATAGTTCAGGAGTTTGGACCTCTAAGAAAGGAAGTGATCTAACTTCCAACATCGTGATTCGGAAAGTCTTGAAGTATGAAGAGGAGATATGGATCGTCGAATCACTGAGGGTCTTACATCATTGATCTGGCATGATGTACTTCAGAGTTTGGGAGTTAGGAGAGTCAGGGTATCTCACAACAGAATATCTAAAGCATGAATTTTCAAAGTTCTTTCTTGATTAGCATGTGGTCAGAGCCAGTGGTCACATCAGAGGAGAATAGGGGAAGGAGATAGCGTCTCTAGGATCTACCTTAGATTTTTGAGATTTGGGAGATTTGAGGTGACTCACAGTAGAATATTCGATGTGTGAAGTCGTGAAGAACCTTTTGGATAACCGTTTGATCACATTTCGTGGTCACGTGAAAGGAAGGGTCTTAGCCATAAAAGGTAGCGCCCACTGTGTAGTTTTCTCAGGAAGGGAAAAGGCGCCAAAGGGATGAGCGTGCAGAGGTTCTCTCTGTAACTGCCAGAACAGACTGATGGTATCTACCAGACAATTCAAAGATATTCAGGGTGATCTCCATAGGAGCTAAAGAGTCTCGAGATAACTTCCAGTGGAATGAAGACTCATCATAGAGATAATTTATAGATGGAAAAGTGTCGAAGACTGTAACTAGAAGAGAGGACGAAGAGTTGCTTGCATGATCTGGAAGAGGAATTAGCATGATAAATATACACAGAATAGAGAAGAGAAGGGGTGTATTCAATTGTGATTCATGTGCGTAGAAGAGAATGTTGAGGTGCGCATGAAGAGACAGAGAAGAAGAACAGAAGGCACAAGATGATGCGAGTAGGAATACACAGATGCAGATAGAGCAGAGTAGTATAGAAAAACAGTGATGAGACTGGTAAGCCATTGACAAATACTGTATCAATGTAATAAATTTCTGTAACAAAGTTTTATATATCAAGGTGGTAGGGAGGTGCTAGGGAGGACTTCTTTCCTTATATTTTTAAGTGGGTGCTTGAACACAGGGAGTTGTAGCTTCCATATGGTTCCAGCCAGAAAAACCAGGGTGGTAGGGTGGTGCAAGGGATAACCACTGTTATTTGTTATAGAGGCTGGTGCCTGTGTGACTGGAAGTTGGTTCTTCCATCCAATTGGTGTTGGCACACACAGGGAGTTGGTGTTTCCTTCTAGTGGGTGATAGAGAAACCAAATATTTGGTGCTCTCAGCAGGTTGCATCTTGTAAAACAAAGGTGGTAGCCTCACAAAGATTTTATTCTCATAAGAATGATAATGTACAAAAAATAAAGACTACTTATCATATGAAGAAGAAGAGGTTTTCTCCCTTTATGGGTTTCCTCAGAAAAATCAGTGTCTCTGTGTATTCTGTGTGATTGATCAAATATTGTATATCTATGCATGATAATTTATCAGCAACACATTAAATAATAATCTAGAAAGATTCAAAAAAGAACTTGAAAAGTTTCAAGATTATATATATATAACTGATTCTCCCCCCCCCCCCTCAGTTATTTTTCCAACAATACTGTTGCAATTGTTGATGGAATCATGAAAAAGTGTATAGTCTTCACCTATTGTTAAACCCAATGGTACAATTATAGTCATGTGAATGAATATGTTTATGTCGAGCATGAAAATAAGTCATTGGATTACCGACCATTGATGAATGTCATTAACCAATGCGAGGCAAACTCATCATTGATGTCAATGAGTGCCAAGGTACCTAAGTACATCTTGCAAAGTGAGAATAGATGAGCTGATGTCGAGCCACTTGCAAGATCTAACGATCAAGGGAAATTGATGTATTCCCATGATGTTTAGCAATAGAACTTTCCATTAAGGCATGCAAGCCTCAAGGTACTCATAAGTACTCTAGTCTCTATCCCAGATAAGGTGTCGAGGTCAATGGGGAAATACTTGTTGAAAGGTGGGCCTTAAGGAATCCCACATCAGTCAACGCGAGTTGTACAAAATGATTGGAAAGACTATATATGAAAATATATCAATAGAAACAATGTTTATGAAAAATAAAGCAGGATAATGTATTCATTGAAAGGGAACTAAATGGTTTTATTTGTGAGGAAAAGATATTAACTAAAAATAGGGCGAACTGTATGCGACTCATAAAGGTAGGCATGTGTGAATTCATGATGGATAAGGCAATGAAAGGTGGAATTCAATACATGGAGTATGAATAAGCTTGGAAGGAGAAGGGTAAGTGATCATGTCATGGCATAATTGGTTTTCTGAAAAATGGCTATGTAGCAGGAGATGTCATGACATGCGTGATGAGAAATTAAGCTCCTTCAAGTTTTAAGGAGGCATGTCTTTTGAAAAGTTTTGCGATTCTCAAAAATCACTTCGGTCATGAAATTGTATTGTATTCATACCTGTAAAGGCTTAGTACTAATCCTGCATGAAAACTGTGAGAGATTCAAAAAATATAAAATGCAGGAATGAGTACGAATGGAGGAAATCAAATTTCAAAAAGTGTGTTTTACCTATTTCCCTTTGCACACAAGTTATGTCGTCGATTGTTGTTGAAGTGACTCAAGGAACCAAGTTAGCGTAAATGTAAAAGCATTACTTCGATATCATTTTCAAGAATTATTGAAATGTCCATTTGCTAAAGATTTTTTTTTTCTTTTTACAATTTTTTTATTTTTATGATTTTTTTTTATGTTTGACCTAAAATTTTATTTTTATGATTTTTTTTAATTGTTTTGTTTTCGTTTGTTTTTTTAATTTCTATATATATATATATATATATATTAAGTATCTAAAAAAAATTAAAATAATACAAATTATGTCAACCTACTAAAAGAAGATTACAAACAAAACCTTATTATACAATTGTCACAAAATTAAAGTCGTAATACCAAACATGGGAAATTATAATAAATTCAATTTATGTTGTACCTAGATTTTCAAACGAAATGGATTAGAAAAATGACAATGCAATCAAAACATTTTTCCACATTTATTGTATATGAGAAGTCAGAGACCGCAACCGATATCTACCTTCATTGGTCATTGAAGGGGAGAGTTCGAACTAATTGATTGGTCAATACATAAGCTATGAAGAGCTCTGTTAATCTATTGTTATCCAATTCCCTAGTGGTTAAGACTGTAGTTTATATCTCTGTTGAGAGAATGATCCTAATAGTAGCAAAAAACATGGAACACAGTGAATTTCCACAAAACGTGTTATTCCGCTGCTACCAGCATTAGATATGTGAAAATGTTTGCGAAAGGCATGTGAAAATCAGATCCAATCTATACCATATGTTATGGAAAGGGGCAGATAGATTGTGATTTCGTGGGATTGGGATCCCAAATATCTCGCATGATGGTTGCATGAAAATATGGAGCAGTTAAAACCACCGCTAAATATGTGTATGGCCAAGATCTTCGTGCTACCTACCATTTTGGTTTGTTTCACATAAAATGCATGAGATTCAAATATTGACCTCTACCGCAGATATGACAAGATATTTAATTCTTGTTATTGAGCCCTCGTACTTATCTGAGATAAAAGGATCAACGCTAGAATGATCGGACAATTTTCGATATGAAGAAGGATTTATGCTTCTTTCTTTATGGGATGGGATGTTTTTATGTCTCCGATGAAACAAGAGATAGAACGCGAATGTCCTTTATATAACTGATGGATCTTTTTGGTACCCCAGAGAATAGGAGTGATCACTCCTTTAGTAAATATCCCTTTGGTCAAGTAACTATCAATCTTCGTCTTAATTCCCCTCCAAAATCACCTAATCTTTTAGGCAGTTGAGAGGCCACATGAATTACTAAATTTGAAAGCTATCGCTCTCATCGCTTGAGAATATTTGATTATAATGGACTAGGGGAGGTAATTCCTTATGCCCTTAATTAACAAATTTCATTTAAGAACCCAACGACAATCACTTCGAATATAATTTCGAATAGAACCTCTCCCATTCCATCTCTTCGTTGTATGACTGACACGATGAAAATAGTCACGAGGATACCTTGGTATATCATAATTGATGACAAGATCAACAATTGGGATGTCAAGACCAAGATCTAACCTAATGCTTACTTGGAACCATTATTCAATAAGGATTTTGTATGCGTGATTTCCCTCTTTCAGATCCTGTTGTAACTCCTCTTTGACTTCCTCGATCTCCTTCTCTAATAATTTTTCTCTATCAAATGTGTAGGATTCTTGGAATGTTGATTCTTCATTTTCCTCTAGAGGAATAATTAATCTTTCGGTTGTTGTCAAGATCTCCTCTTCCAGAGAAGAGGAGATCCCAACTTTTTCTAGGATCTGAGTGATTTTTTCAAAGATTAAACTCATTGTTAAACCATCTTGTTAAAGAGATTCTTACAACACCCAAATCCAAAATATAAATGAAAAACTTAAATAAAAACACTCTTGTTGAAACATAAAACAATTACTCTTCAGAGTTGTGGAAGGATAAGATATGTTATCCATTCCCCATGATCTTCTCCTTCAAATAGGCTTGAATTATCTCCTCAAATATTGAAATGGTGGAGGAAGTATTCGAGAAGTCTTTTTGAATTAATCCTTCACATATTCCTACACATTACAAAGCTCACACATTATATATATATATATATATGAAAACATGTCGATTTTATAATATTTAATCATAAATTCTCTTTTAATACTAAAATGATTAAAGTAGAAAATAACAAGGTGAAACCCAAATGTATTTACAAAAGCATTATAATGAGGTGATAAAATGTGCAAAATGGAAAAAGGAAAAGAAGATGGAAATGCGACATTTCTGAGACCCAACACCACCTTCTACTGAACTTGAACCAATTGCTAATTATCTAATCCTTACTACTAATGGAATCTCAAATAAATTCACAAACCACACTGCTAAAAAGAAAGAAAGACATTTGTCAACAATCTTCTTCTATAAATGAAACACACCCTCACTGTAGTTAATCAGAACACACTCTTTCAGAATTGGAATTGAAACGATTGTTGCACTTAATTGAAAACTCATGCATACAAAATTAGAATAAAGCACTTGTTGGAATTGAATTGAGAACACATTCATGAAGAATTGAAATGAACACTTGTTGTAATGAAACAAGACACTTGCTGGAATAAATTAAAAATAAGCTTTTTCATAACTGAATTGAACTCTTTCCATAATAAAACAAAAACACACTCATACTGAATTGAAGTGAAACAAACTAGTAGTAAACCAAACTATAACAACTATAATTGAACCAATTCACTCACATCAATTATTTGCACCATGAATTGAACTAAGGAAAAATAATAACAAGATGATCTAGCTAATCTAATTAATAATACAAGAACCACAACCATGCTAAAGAGGAGGGCCCTTCCTCCTTAGAAGGCATGAAAAACTACAAAAACTACAACTTTAAGCACTTATGAATTGATACCACAACTTTCCATATCTTTCTTATTCAATCAAGAGGTTCAGATACAATTGTTGTTACACATGATTCCATCAGTTATCCTCTATTGTCCAAAAACTAGCCTAACCTGGGAGTAAATATTCTCTATTCTTTTAAACTTTCTCTTCCTCTTCTAATCTTGGAAACATTACAATTATGAAAAACCTTTATAATATTCGATTCTCAAGCTATTCAATGTCATCTTAATTAATAAGATAAAGAAGATACAAAATATTCCTGTAATTGATTACAACTTGTGTAAATGATTTTTATGGAAGTATTCAGTCGAACTGTCCTATTATTTGGGTGGACATCCTCTATTGAAAACATACAAAATTCACAACTTTACGGTAAGCCACATCACCATATAAATCAATTCTTGACATACGATTCCACGAGTCAATGGTCTAGTCATCTTCAAGTCGTGATCCTTAGATGGTAACAACATTCTATAATAGTGGTGTTTGTTTATCAAGTCTCAAAGTAGCAACACCTTGGAGTAGCAACGCCTTAGAGTAGAAGCACCTTAGAGAAACAACGCCTTAGAGTAGAAACACCTCATAGTAGCATCATCTGATTATTCTCCAAGATTCTTTAGCAATTAATTAGTGGTTACCCAACACAAACATCATCCTTCCCTAAATGAAGGAAAATATTAAAGAATCAATGCATCAAATGTCTTAACATACTAGCGTCAAAAAGTCAATTCTTGAACCATGATAATTATGGAAAAGGTGTGAATATGAAATAAAAGGGTATGATATAAGTAACAAAATGATGGAAAAAAGGTGTCATTCCCATGACTCAACATCTCCCCCAAACTGAAGCAATTACATGTCCTCGTGAATCCCATCATTCTGAGTCCTTAACCTCCTCCTATATATGAAATGTTATAGGGATGTATGCTCTAGCAATATCCTCCTTAATTCCTATGTATCCATTACTCATCAAAACATCCATCCAATAATCTTTCTCATATTGAACCTTCTATTGTTGCTGGTATTGTATTGTAGGGAGCCAAATAAGAGGAAATTTTTACTTGAAGTTGATCCACCTAGATCCACACTTTGTAAAGCATGGCCAAATTTTGGGTACCCATATGGATCTAGTCTTCTCAACATCTTATCATATGTTTCCCACCTCAGTCGACTGTCATCCAAGGCATCCTTCAACTGCATATTGATACATTTTAGGAAGATATCCAAAATAAGTAGAATAATCTAATTCATAGTAGAAACCCATTCATATTCACTCAGAAACCGATTATGTCCCCTGATTATTTCGGTAATAACTGTAGGTTATACCCTAACCCACAACAATTTATGGGCTTGAGTTTCCTGGATGGCCTCATGGGATTCTTTTAATTTTTCTTGGTTTCTAACAAATGAAGTGAAGTCCCTCAACTGAATATCTCCAACATAATGAGATAAATTAAATTTCCTCTCCCAAAACAAAACATATTCATGTAAGTAGAGTTCACAAAGTAGGTGTTGATCTACAATATTTCTCTAGAATAAGGTATTCAAGAAGGAAATGGTGGTATCAAAACTTCAATTCCTTTCTTCTTTTATGGCCATCAATTGAAATAAGAGGAATTTCTCTTGCAAAAACAATCGATAGGCAGGGGATGGGTTTCTGCAACTTACCATTTCCTGTGTCAGGTTGAAAACTTTCATCTTTTCATATTTCAGGGCTTTGACTTGATCTTCTAATTATTTCATCCTCTGCGTCATTCCCCTCATATTCTCTTTTATTTGTTCATGGAATTCTAATTCTTCCACCCATATTTTGATTAAATCTCGTATAACCTTTCTATGTTCTTGAGTAGAAATCACCCCTTCTTGGAGTGATGTGGCCAACTGTTTCCACTTATGGACTTTGGAAATCAATATGCTAACATTGGGGTCTGTCATTATGCCATTTTTCTTCTCAAATTGGGATTCCTCATTTCCAAGCATTATTGGTTCTTATGTAACAACAACCTCTATGACATGATTGTCCATATTCCCTTGAAGAGGCTTAGTCATTTCCTTTTCTTCCTGAATTTTAGCACTCCCATTGGTGACGAGGAAAGGCTCTTTCATTGTTGCATCCAGGGTTGTTGGTTCTTGTGTAACATAAATGTCTTGGATGGGTTCCTCTTGATCAGTTTGGGTGGCTTCGACATCCCCTCTTTCTTCCTCAATGCATTATGTTTGTGTGCCAATTGAATTAAAATTAGATGGTGGTACATCACTTGATGTGCACCCT
>JZKD02S0172327.1:0-11722 GCA_000966675.3 Picea glauca | reverse complement strand
AGACCATCTTGCTCATGTGGATCGAGTTCTCCATCTACTCTCTCAGCACCAACTTTTCCTGAAACAATCTAAATGTTCTTTTGGCGCCTCATAAGTTGAATACTTGGGTCATCTTGTTAGCAAGCACGGCGTCAAGGTGGGTACTAAAAATATTGAAGCTATGGAAGACTGGCCTCACCCAAAGACTCTCAAAATCTTACATGGATTTCTGGGTTTAACAGGTTATTACCGCAAGTTTGTTAAGAATTATGGAAAGATTGTGGCCCCTCTCACTACACTCCTTAAAAAAAAATCTTTCACCTGGACTCCAGCAGCTGCTCAAGATTTTCATACCTTGAAGATGGCCATGTGCACCACTCCATTCCTGGAACTTCTTGATTTCACAAATACCTTTGTCCTAGAATGTGATGCTTCAGGAAAAGGAATTGGCGTTGTCCTTATGCAAGAGGGTCGACCTTTGGCCTTTACTAGCAAACAACTATCTAAATGAAATTTGGGAAAATCAATCTATGAAAAGGAAATGTTGGCTATTCTGCATGTCGTTGATCTTTGGCATCCTTATCTATTGGGGAAATGCTTCCAAATTAAGACAGATCATCAAAGCCTCAAGTATTTTCTAGAACAACATATTTCCTCCCCGGAGCAAAAAAAACGGATTCCTAAGCTCTTTGGATATTATTATGAGACCATTTACAAGAAATAAAAAGACAATGTGGTTGCGGATGCACTTTCCTGAAAATATGAATATGAAGGGTCCCTTTTTTCTCTCTCCTTCATTGTACCAGATTGGATCCAAGCCATTCTCCAGGAATGGCTACATGATACCAAAATTTTTCATCTGATACAACAATTGCAGTCCAATTCTCCAGTTTCCCTAGGGTACTATTGGCTCCATGATGAGCTTCGATACAAAGGCCATTTGTATCTAAGTAAATAGTCAAATATTAAATCCACGGTACTTTCTGAGATTCATGCTACACCCACAATTGGGCACTTAGGGTTTACCAAAACCTATGATGGGGTCAAACGTTCCTTTTTCTAGGAGGGTATGAAACAGGACGTTCGTAATTTTGTGGCTAAATGTGATGTGTGTCAACGCAACAAGGGAGAAATAGTCAAATCTCCTAGCATACTACAACCACTTCTGATTCCACCTTCTATTTGGAGGGATATCTCTATGGATTTTATTGTAGGCTTACCTAAATCGGGAAATAAATCAGTCATCATGGTGGTCATTGATCTCATTTCCAAGTATGCTCATTTATGTGCTCTTCAACACCCATTTACATCATCCATTGTGGCTCAACATTTCATGGATCAGGTCTTCAAGCTTCATGGCATGCCACATTATATTGTTTTTTATCGTGAACCAACTTTCACCAGCAATTTTTGGCAAGAAATATTTAAGCTATAAGGCACCCAATTGCATCTCAGCACAACTTATCATCCCCAGATTGATGGTCAAACTGAATTTTTCAACAAGTGTTTGGAAACATATTTGAGGTGTTTTGCATCAGAAAAGCAAAATCAGTGGGCTCAATGGTTGCCACTAGTTGAATGGTGGTACAACACTTCATACCATATAGCTACCTGCATGACTCCTTTTGAAGCATTATATGGACAAAATCCACCTTCAGTTCTCTCATATTTACTAGGTGGCTCGAAGGTCCAGGCAATGGATCAAATGCTTACAATTTGAGAGGCTATTCTCCATACCCTCAAAGATAATTTGGTCATGACCCAAAATCACATGAAGCAACAAGAAGATCAAGGTTGCTATGAATGTCAATTTGCAGAAGGGGATCAGGTGTTTCTTCGACTGTAACCTTACAAGCAAAATTCCCTAAAGGCTGACCATTGTCAAAAACTGGTGCCCAAATTTTATGGTCCTTATACCATTATCAAGTGTGTGGAACAGGTGGCCTATCAGTTATATTTGCCCGGTCGTTCTAAGCTACATCTTGTTTTTCATGTTTCCTGCTTAAAGAAGGTGATTAGAACTAAGTGCCATACTCAAACCAACCTTCCTGAGTTGGACGAAGAAGGCTCCATTTGGCTACAACCAGAATCCATTTTGGACCAGCATGAGCATCGCCTGCGTCATCAAAACATCAAGAAAGTGTTAGTCTAGTGGAAAGATACAACCTCAATAGATGCCACTTGGGAACCAGCGACCATTATGCAACAATTTCCACATTTCAAGCCTTGAGGACAAGGTTGGATTTAAGGAGGAGGACATGTTAGGGACCTAACCCCTCACGTAGGTAGAATAATATATTCTGATGTAATAAAGGTCAATATTAATAAGGCCTAGCAATAAGGAAGAATAATTCGAATGTAAGAAGACCTAATAGAAGCTTTCGCTTCTAGAAGGGTCTTCCTCTAGATGGTTCTTTTGATAGACATATTTAGTATAAATAGGAGTCGAGGGTATGAGAACTGTTGTCTTGGATATTATTGTAATAGAGCNAGACCATCTTGCTCATGTGGATCGAGTTCTCCATCTACTCTCTCAGCACCAACTTTTCCTGAAACAATCTAAATGTTCTTTTGGCGCCTCATAAGTTGAATACTTGGGTCATCTTGTTAGCAAGCACGGCGTCAAGGTGGGTACTAAAAATATTGAAGCTATGGAAGACTGGCCTCACCCAAAGACTCTCAAAATCTTACATGGATTTCTGGGTTTAACAGGTTATTACCGCAAGTTTGTTAAGAATTATGGAAAGATTGTGGCCCCTCTCACTACACTCCTTAAAAAAAAATCTTTCACCTGGACTCCAGCAGCTGCTCAAGATTTTCATACCTTGAAGATGGCCATGTGCACCACTCCATTCCTGGAACTTCTTGATTTCACAAATACCTTTGTCCTAGAATGTGATGCTTCAGGAAAAGGAATTGGCGTTGTCCTTATGCAAGAGGGTCGACCTTTGGCCTTTACTAGCAAACAACTATCTAAATGAAATTTGGGAAAATCAATCTATGAAAAGGAAATGTTGGCTATTCTGCATGTCGTTGATCTTTGGCATCCTTATCTATTGGGGAAATGCTTCCAAATTAAGACAGATCATCAAAGCCTCAAGTATTTTCTAGAACAACATATTTCCTCCCCGGAGCAAAAAAAACGGATTCCTAAGCTCTTTGGATATTATTATGAGACCATTTACAAGAAATAAAAAGACAATGTGGTTGCGGATGCACTTTCCTGAAAATATGAATATGAAGGGTCCCTTTTTTCTCTCTCCTTCATTGTACCAGATTGGATCCAAGCCATTCTCCAGGAATGGCTACATGATACCAAAATTTTTCATCTGATACAACAATTGCAGTCCAATTCTCCAGTTTCCCTAGGGTACTATTGGCTCCATGATGAGCTTCGATACAAAGGCCATTTGTATCTAAGTAAATAGTCAAATATTAAATCCACGGTACTTTCTGAGATTCATGCTACACCCACAATTGGGCACTTAGGGTTTACCAAAACCTATGATGGGGTCAAACGTTCCTTTTTCTAGGAGGGTATGAAACAGGACGTTCGTAATTTTGTGGCTAAATGTGATGTGTGTCAACGCAACAAGGGAGAAATAGTCAAATCTCCTAGCATACTACAACCACTTCTGATTCCACCTTCTATTTGGAGGGATATCTCTATGGATTTTATTGTAGGCTTACCTAAATCGGGAAATAAATCAGTCATCATGGTGGTCATTGATCTCATTTCCAAGTATGCTCATTTATGTGCTCTTCAACACCCATTTACATCATCCATTGTGGCTCAACATTTCATGGATCAGGTCTTCAAGCTTCATGGCATGCCACATTATATTGTTTTTTATCGTGAACCAACTTTCACCAGCAATTTTTGGCAAGAAATATTTAAGCTATAAGGCACCCAATTGCATCTCAGCACAACTTATCATCCCCAGATTGATGGTCAAACTGAATTTTTCAACAAGTGTTTGGAAACATATTTGAGGTGTTTTGCATCAGAAAAGCAAAATCAGTGGGCTCAATGGTTGCCACTAGTTGAATGGTGGTACAACACTTCATACCATATAGCTACCTGCATGACTCCTTTGAAGCATTATATGGACAAAATCCACCTTCATTTCTCTCATATTTACTAGGTGGCTCGAAGGTCCAGGCGATGGATCAAATGCTTACAATTTGAGAGGCTATTCTCTGTACCCTCAAAGATAATTTGGTCATGACCCAAAATCGCATGAAGCAACAAGAAGATCAAGGTTGCTCTGAATGTCAATTTGCAGAAGGGGATCAGGTGTTTCTTCGACTGCAACCTTACAAGTAAAATTCCCTAAAGGCTGACCATTGTCAGAAACTGGTGCCCAAATTTTATGGTCCTTATACCATTCTCAAGTGTGTGGAACAGGTGGCCTATCAGTTATCTTTGCCCGGTCGTTCTAAGATACATCTTGTTTTTCATGTTTCCTGCTTAAAGAAGGTGATTAGAACTAAGTGCCATACTCAAACCAACCTTCCTGAGTTGGACGAAGAAGGCTCCATTTGGCTACAACCAGAAGCCATTTTGGACCAGCGTGAGCATCGCCTGCGTCAGCAAAACATCAAGAAAGTGTTAGTCTAGTGGAAAGATACAACCTCAGTAGATGCCACTTGGGAACAAGCGACCATTCTGCAACAATTTCCACATTTCAAGCCTTGAGGACAAGGTTGGTTTTAAGGAAGAGGACATGTTAGGGACCTAACCCCTCACGTAGGTAGAATAATATATTCTGATGTAATAAAGGTCAATATTAATAAGGCCTAGCAATAAGGAAGAATAATTTGAATGTAAGAAGACCTAATAAAAGCTTTCGCTTCTAGAAGGGTCTTCCTCTAGATGGTTCTTTTGATAGACATATTTAGTATAAATAGGAGTCGAGGGTATGAGAACTGTTGTCTTGGATATTATTGTAATAGAGCTCTGCTCAACTGGAAGTTTCCCCCTCGAAGTGGCAAGTGAACATTGCTCTCAGAATCAAAGTGTTCTTTCTAGTGTTATTCTGATATCTTTTTCGTAATTATTGTGGTGTTGATATGGTTATATTGTTTTTTATTTGCCATTGCTAGGATTTTATTTATGTTCTGCATACTTTTTATATCTAGAATATTACAAAATCTTTGTGTACTATGTGTATGAGCCATTGATTAATTTCCATTTTTCTTAAGAATATGTATGCATTGTTTTACTTCATAGGTTTAAAACTTATGAATTGATCTTGTTGGTGAAGGTTTTTCTCCTATGTAATCCCTTCTTGTAGGGCCTTTTTCCTCATACCTTATCTTTATTAGGTGAAAAATTACTCTACCCTTGGGGTTCTAATATATTACCATAATCCTTAAGATAGAAGTGACCAAATATCAGAGGCGCATACTTCTTGACCCTATGATCGCTAATTGGAGAAAGACACTTGTCTTCTCCCAACAACCAACTAAAAAACCCTAAAATTCAAACCCTTTTATTTTTATTTTTTTAGAAAGAAATCAATGGTGAAAATTCAAATAAAAATCTTTATTTCGATTTCTTTCATAGTATAGTGAAAAGTTAACTATTCATTAAGTTTCCTAGATTATCTTATTCAAGGGTTTGTGCTTAAATTTTTATTGCTAACCCTAATAAGGAAAAATGGACCTATAGAGTTGTGTTTCAAGGTATTATCTAATGTTTTGTGGGTAGATTTAAGGCATTTTTCAAATTTGGAAATTAAATTGCAACAATAAAAATCAGATTTGGTGAAACCCTAAGGTTAGGTTCTAGTGCTTAAAGGTGTATTATTATTCATACCTAGCCTCTATTTCATTTCTAGATTATTTTTACAAGTTTATCGTATAGATATAGTGGTGAAATTGATCTTTAAAAAAAAATTAATTGGTGAATTATAGTGCTAATATTGGAAACCCTAAGGGGGATTTACCTGTTGGATCATGTTGTCATTGGTGTCAATGAATTGATTGATTGATGTCAAGTGATTGATTGATGTCAAAGGATTGATTGATTGATGATTGATGTAATATAATATGTATTTTCCTTGATGAGAATGCATAAATGAAGATGGATCAATGNAAAGTGGTTAACCCTAAAATAAGGAAAATAGGTTAAGTGACCTAGAAATGGGTTAAGTGACCTAAAAATGGGTTAAGTGACATAGATGATGAAATTATAAATAAGATAGCAATGGCCTCTTGTAGATCATCCTTTTTGTGGATCAATGGAGAGCTTCTTGTGAGAATATCTTTTGGAGTATTGATGGAGAGCTTCTTGTGAGAGATTCTTGAGCATTTTCGGTGTGGAACACTTGAGCATATTGAAGATCTACAGGTGACTGAGGTAACCAAGGATATATAAGCCAAAATTTAGAAGGAAGGTTGATGCAGGAGCATCTCTCCATGTCAGCCAGCCAGTCAGCCAGCCACATCAGCAGCGCATGCATTCAAGGTTGAAGAGAGGCGCAGCCCTCATCTTCAATTTTTAATTTGAATGTAATTAATGTTGTAGGTTGTTGATCCATGGAGCCATGCCTTTATGTAGGCATAGAGTAGATCGGCCTTAAATGTTTGTAAGGTTGATATCTAGATCCGATTTGTGGACTAGACAGCCCATTCAATGTAATTGAATAGGGTAGGTAGATTTGGAGGGAAGAACTCTAAGAGCCCCCTCATGTAAAAGATCAATTTGGATCTCATTTTGGTGATAGCTAACATAGAAGAGGAGAATAGAATAGAAGAGAATCTGCGAGTAGAGAGCAGAAGAGAGGAGCTGAGACCTTGTTACAGGTCGTGCTCAAGAACACCTTTGTAAACAGGCATTTGCCATTTTAATACAAACAGAAGCAGTTTTTTCTGCATGTATTTATGTGTTATGTGGATGCCTTGGTGTGTTCTATTTTATGCTGTGAATTCATGTTGTATATGTATGCTAGGCATTTGCAGGTTTTTTTTATTTCGGGCTTGAGGTTCTTTGTGGTTTCACGCCAGGAGGGCGTGACAGAGTACTACGGTCTCTGAATACTAGTGCACTGAAGCACTTCTGAACTATGCGGATTCAGACAAAGACGTGCCAGGTGGGCACAAGAACTGGAATCATCAACTCAGAGGAAGACATCAAGGTTGCTAAATATATTGGAGGCAAGGCTTCATATGGAAACACAGTTGCAGATAGATTTTCTGAGGAGTTCTGTAGAGCTCTGCCAAGTGGGCATTGAGCATATGCATAGGGATGCATTTAGAATAACTCTACTGTGAGTTCAAGGAGAACCAAAATCACTGAGGATTCTGAGAGCTCTGCCAAGTGGCCATTGAGAAGGTGCATAGGTGTACAGAAGAGTACAGAACTGTTGGATGTTCTATGAGAAGACACTCTGCCAGGAGGGCATTGAGACAGTGTGCAGGTTGGCACAGAGAAGAAGAGAACTCTGTCGAGTTCTGGAATTTGGAAGAAGAGTCCATTTAGGGATCTTCGTAGGGTTTTTGAACACCCTGAAAGACTCAGCAAGAGGTCTCTTAAGCAAAGGATAGTCAGGAGGTCATTCCCAATTCTCCATCTAAGGGAGAAAGAAGAAGGATTTATTTCCTTAAGGGGTCTGAGTATTTGGAGAAGCTCAGAAGAGATAGCACTTTAGTGCGTGAAGACTCTACAGGAGCACAGACATCAAAAGCCTTTGAGGATTCGAGAGAAGAAACTCAGGAGGAATAGTGTTGTGGAGTACTCAGAGGGATGACAAAAGTCAAAGCCTCTAGTCTTGGAGAAAATCTTCCAAGCATCGGGAGAAAGCGCTAAATCTCATAAGGGAGCACAACTATCATTGGATAAGGAAATATATTCTGGACCATTGAGGTTTCTATGTCCAGGGAGAAATAGAAGGAGCGCACAGAAGAGGAGACCGTGAGTCGTCGGAACTCTCTCAGATACCTGTTAACCGTTGGATTGGGCGAAGACGCGCAGAGTTTAATATCTGGAGTGCGCGCAGAAGATCAGTGGAACGGATGGTGGAGACACTTCATCAAGAAGTGTTGAATACCCGTCATCCATTGGATCAGGCAGAAACTGCACGAGGTTTAAACCCTCGTAAGGAGAGGAGAAAGTCCCGAAAGGCATTGGCACATCAGGATATCAGAAATCTCGAAGACAGGGGATCGGAGATCTCCATGGTGAAAATCCTGGAATCAATCTAGGCCGTCCATCTATTGAGACACGTGGTGGAAATAAAAAACACGTCGGCCACCGGGGTTTTGAGTTGACAGAGAAATTGTGTCATCGGGACATCACAAGTCGTGAAATCCTGAGATTGAATCAGGACCGTCTATCGGTTGGGACGCGTGGTGGAGATCGGGAGTCCATCGGCACTTCGAGAGTTTCGAGGACAAGATGCAGGGACACTTTGGGATTTGAAGTCACAAAATCCCAAGATTAAATCAAGACCATCCATCTTGAGGGGACGTGTGGCAACGATCGAGGCCTTCGGAAAAAAATCCCGATAGGAGAGTCCATCGGCATTTCGAGATTCGAAAAATCGTGAATCCAGAAGATGAGACGTCCGGAGCATTTGAAGTCTCGAAATTGTGAGAAGAGATCAGGACCATCCATCATAGGAGGATGCATGGAGGAAATAAAAGCATTCAGGAAATTTCCCAAAAGGAAAAGTCATCTATCGGGAAATCGAGGTTCAAGAGATCGGGGATTCCGTGGACAAGAGACCCAATACATTTCGACATTCGAAACCCCGAATCCTGGAAAAGAGGTATGACTGTGGTCATATAAGGCACGGTCGCGTGGACCACGAGTCTAGCCCGGANGATAGCAATGGTCTCTTGTAGATCATCCTTTTTGTGGATCAATGGAGAGCTTCTTGTGAGAATATATTTTGGAGTATTGATGGAGAGCTTCTTGTGAGAGATTCTTGAGCATTTTCGGTGTGGAACACTTGAGCATATTGAAGATCTACAGGTGAATGAGGTAACCAAGGATATATAAGCCAAAATTTAGAAGGAAGGTTGATGCAGGAGCATCTCTCCATGTCAGCCAGCCAGTCAGTCAGCCACATCAGCAGCGCATGCATTCAAGGCTGAAGAGAGGCGCAGCCCTCATCTTCAATTTTTAATTTGAATGTAATTAATGTTGTAGGTTGTTGATCCATGGAGCCATGCCTTTGTGTAGGCATAGAGTAGATCGGCCTTAAAGTTTTGTAAGGTTGAGATCTAGATCCGATTTGTGGACTAGACAGCCCATTCAATGTAATTGAATAGGGTAGGTAGATTTGGAGGGAAGAACTCTAAGAGCCCCCTCATGTAAAAGATCAATTTGGATCTCATTTTGGTGATAGCTAACATAGAAGAGGAGAATAGAATAGAAGAGAATCTGCGAGTAGAGAGCAGAAGAGAGGAGCTGAGACCTTGTTACAGGTCGTGCTCAAGAACACCTTTGTAAACAGGCATTTGCCATTTTAATACAAACAGAAGCAGTTTTTTCTGCATGTATTTATGTGTTATGTGGATGCCTTGGTGTGTTCTATTTTATGCTGTGAATTCATGTTGTATATGTATGCTAGGCATTTGCAGGTTTTTTTTATTTCGGGCTTGAGGTTCTTTGTGGTTTCACGCCAGGAGGGCGTGACAGAGTACTACGGTCTCTGAATACTAGTGCACTGAAGCACTTCTGAACTATGCGGATTCAGACAAAGACGTGCCAGGTGGGCACAAGAACTGGAATCATCAACTCAGAGGAAGACATCAAGGTTGCTAAATATATTGGAGGCAAGGCTTCATATGGAAACACAGTTGCAGATAGATTTTCTGAGGAGTTCTGTAGAGCTCTGCCAAGTGGGCATTGAGCATATGCATAGGGATGCATTTAGAATAACTCTACTGTGAGTTCAAGGAGAACCAAAATCACTGAGGATTCTGAGAGCTCTGCCAAGTGGCCATTGAGAAGGTGCATAGGTGTACAGAAGAGTACAGAACTGTTGGATGTTCTATGAGAAGACACTCTGCCAGGAGGGCATTGAGACAGTGTGCAGGTTGGCACAGAGAAGAAGAGAACTCTGTCGAGTTCTGGAATTTGGAAGAAGAGTCCATTTAGGGATCTTCGTAGGGTTTTTGAACACCCTGAAAGACTCAGCAAGAGGTCTCTTAAGCAAAGGATAGTCAGGAGGTCATTCCCAATTCTCCATCTAAGGGAGAAAGAAGAAGGATTTATTTCCTTAAGGGGTCTGAGTATTTGGAGAAGCTCAGAAGAGATAGCACTTTAGTGCGTGAAGACTCTACAGGAGCACAGACATCAAAAGCCTTTGAGGATTCGAGAGAAGAAACTCAGGAGGAATAGTGTTGTGGAGTACTCAGAGGGATGACAAAAGTCAAAGCCTCTAGTCTTGGAGAAAATCTTCCAAGCATCGGGAGAAAGCGCTAAATCTCATAAGGGAGCACAACTATCATTGGATAAGGAAATATATTCTGGACCATTGAGGTTTCTATGTCCAGGGAGAAATAGAAGGAGCGCACAGAAGAGGAGACCGTGAGTCGTCGGAACTCTCTCAGATACCTGTTAACCGTTGGATTGGGCGAAGACGCGCAGAGTTTAATATCTGGAGTGCGCGCAGAAGATCAGTGGAACGGATGGTGGAGACACTTCATCAAGAAGTGTTGAATACCCGTCATCCATTGGATCAGGCAGAAACTGCACGAGGTTTAAACCCTCGTAAGGAGAGGAGAAAGTCCCGAAAGGCATTGGCACATCAGGATATCAGAAATCTCGAAGACAGGGGATCGGAGATCTCCATGGTGAAAATCCTGGAATCAATCTAGGCCGTCCATCTATTGAGACACGTGGTGGAAATAAAAAACACGTCGGCCACCGGGGTTTTGAGTTGACAGAGAAATTGTGTCATCGGGACATCACAAGTCGTGAAATCCTGAGATTGAATCAGGACCGTCTATCGGTTGGGACGCGTGGTGGAGATCGGGAGTCCATCGGCACTTCGAGAGTTTCGAGGACAAGATGCAGGGACACTTTGGGATTTGAAGTCACAAAATCCCAAGATTAAATCAAGACCATCCATCTTGAGGGGACGTGTGGCAACGATCGAGGCCTTCGGAAAAAAATCCCGATAGGAGAGTCCATCGGCATTTCGAGATTCGAAAAATCGTGAATCCAGAAGATGAGACGTCCGGAGCATTTGAAGTCTCGAAATTGTGAGAAGAGATCAGGACCATCCATCATAGGAGGATGCATGGAGGAAATAAAAGCATTCAGGAAATTTCCCAAAAGGAAAAGTCATCTATCGGGAAATCGAGGTTCAAGAGATCGGGGATTCCGTGGACAAGAGACCCAATACATTTCGACATTCGAAACCCCGAATCCTGGAAAAGAGGTATGACTGTGGTCATATAAGGCACGGTCGCGTGGACCACGAGTCTAGCCCGGATGGCTAACTGGAGTTAGAGCACATTGGGATTTAGAAGCCCAAAACCCCAAAAGGAAGATAAGGCTGCGGTCTTATGAGAACTGGTCACATGGATTAGGGCATAGCCAGGAGGGGTTAAGGCGAGAAAAGCCATATCAGGAAATCGGTAAATCAGAGATCGGGGATTCAAGAGGATAGAGAACTCTAAACATCGGGTATCAGGAAACCCCGAACCCCGAAAGCATATCTTTCCTATTGAGGAAGAGGCAGTGGTCGGAGTGCAGAAGACCATGAGGCAAAAGAGTAGGACC
>JZKD02S0172316.1:0-23064 GCA_000966675.3 Picea glauca | reverse complement strand
TAAGAAACTCCATGGACCCAAGAGCTAAAGAAAAACATCAGAAAGAACATGAAGATTCCAAGAAAGAAAGAGAAGCCAAAACAACCAGTCATTGTATTAAGAATCACAAGATTGTTAGCTTGATATGAACTCAATAAAAGAAATCAAGCAGAGGAACTTAAATTCATGATGAAGAACAATGTATGAAAGACTTATGAATGAAAGCATTGGGAGATCTAGAACTAGAGGTTCTCCCAGATGGAGGGAGAAGACTATGATGATTACTTGTTCCAATAAACCGGACATATCTCTACTTGAGTCATTATATCAACATCCATAAGTTGGAGTTCTACATCAGATGAATGCAAAAAATATTCTCCAAAAAAATTGAATAAAGAACATATGAAGAGAAACCTTAAGACCTTGAGGCATACCAGAAAGAGACCCTTGTATGTAGATAGAAGAAGACAACTTGGTGGAGAACCTCCAGTGCACAGCAGAAGCATGGTGAAGATTTTCTATAACAGAGATATTGTATCAAGATGATTACTCAGTAGATCAGATCTCGCGATGACAGAAGAAGTGCCACATGGATATGTTCCAGCTTTCCAACAATGATATACTCTATTGATCAGAGCTACATGAAGCCTTCAGAGAAAACTAGTGTTCCAGACTAAAGTACATTTGAAATCAAGCATTACATTATCCGTGATGAAGTCCAGAAAGGAGAAAGTGGTTCTCCAATACATATCTCCACAGATGAGCAGATAAGCAGACATTTTGGTAAGGCTTCTATCTAAGATGAAAGAGTTTACGTACTCAAGTTGGAGCTCATGGAGATGACTTCCTTATTGAAAAAGGAAGAGATGACTCCCAGGTTGGGAGGGAGCACTGATGTATTATTGATTGATGGACAATCATTTTTCAGTNTGATGAAGTCCAGAAAGGAGAAAGTGGTTCTCCAATACATATCTCCACAGATGAGCAGATAAGCAGACATTTTGGTAAAGCTTCTGTCCAAGATGAAAGAGTTTGCATACTCAAGTTGGAGCTCATGGAGACGACTTCCTTATTGAAAAAGGAAGAGATGACTCCCAGGTTGGGAGGGAGCACTGATGTATTATTGATTGATGGACAGTCATTTTTCAGTTCGAAAAATAGTCCAGGATGAGCAGTTTTCTTTCCAGTTCGGAAAGGGATTGAGATATCTGACGGACAAACATTTTCAAGTTCGGAAAATGGTCCAGATTGTTGATGTACCATAGACAGCGACTTCCCATTGTGGTTGACATGGGAAGTGGTCTAGGGCAGTCTCTCTTCTTGAGGGTTACTCAAGAAGACTAGCCCGCCTAGCCGGACAGCGATTTCTCATTGTGGTTAACATGAGGAATGGTCTGTTTTGGAGGTTGGTGCAGGACAGTCATTTCCTCTTGTGGTTAACATGGGAAATGGTCCGGACAGTCATTCCTTAGGGCGGATTCATTCTCTCCATGCTGCACTTTGTTTAGTGTCGAAAGAATGGCACAGGGTGGGGAATGGTCCAGGTTCAGCAATCAAGGACAAACATTCCTTAGGGCAGACTCATTCTCTCCAGGTTACACTTTGTTTAGTGTCGAAGGAATGGCCCAAGGTGGGGAACGGTCCAGGCTCAGAAAATCAGGACAGTTATTCTTCCTTGCTTGAGAAGAATAGTCCAGATAGCTCATCATTGTTGTCTTACCTTTTTGAGGGCAGATACTCTTCCGAGATCTCACAAATGTGAGTGGAAGAATGGCCCAGATGATTCAATTTATATCATAACATTGTTTATGTGTAGGTTGATATCAGATGATTGTTATGAAGACTGTATGTCTCTAGACAGTATACTACTGTGGTGGATGTGTTCCCCTGTTTGATCAAGTACCTATGTGCTACTTGGTGTGGTAGTATACCACTGGATTGTAGTTGTGTACTACTATGGATAGACACAGTTGTGTTCTATTGAATGATATTGTTCCAATTGACTTGAAGACTATCAGCAGTGTTGAAAATGATTATCAACTAGATGGATGATCAATGAACAAAGATTTCCCAAACAAAAAATGGTTTAGAACATTTATTCTTCTAGATTAGAAGAATGGTTCTTGTGTCACTCTGTGGAGTGAGCATCATGTCTGATTACTCAGATAGAGTATGGTTCCGAGAGATGATGCAGTTGATGACACTGATGGTGATGATGGTGNAGACACAGTTGTGTTCTATTGAATGATATTGTTCCAATTGACTTGAAGACTATCAACAGTGTTGAAAATGATTATCAGCTAGATGGATGATCAATGAACCGAGATTTTCCAGACAGAAAATGGTTCAGAACATTTACTCTTCCAGATTAGAAGAATGGCTCTTGTGTCACTCGGTGGAGTAAGTATCATTACTCAGATAGAGTATGGTTCCGAGAGATGATGCAGTTGATGACACTGATGGTGATGATGGTGCTCATGATCTAGTCATGAGATAGTCTATACAACTATGTTGATGCTACCGAGTGAATGGTATATGTGTGCTCAAGACCATTACCTGTAATACCTCCCTAGCTAGGAGGGAGTGTCGATATTATGGTAGTTGCGGGAGGTATTTACCTCCACGTGTAAACTTGACGAGAATAGAATATTCCGGGAAGCAAGAAGAAACCCTAATGAGTTGGCTAATAACCCTAGAAGAGATGTCGGCTCAAGAGGATAACTTATATTAGGTTATTAGCCTCCAAGAGAAGAAGTCGGCCAGAAGAAATAATATATATTGAATAGACAGATACCCAGAATGAGAAGTCGACCCAGGCAGTTAGACAAATTTACTATAAATACAGGAGGCCAGTCTTCATTCTGGCAAGGCAGTCTCAAAATTGCAGAGCATCACTTGTGCGCACTGCAGTGCCCAATTTTGTGCGCAGGTTTGGAGGAGAGCTGCCATTGCAGCTGCTGCAACTAGCAGATCACGTTTGGCTTGGACTATCTCTTCGTTAGGGTTTGGACTATCTGATCAGCTCTTGTTGGTGCGCTATCCTTGGGGAAAGGTGTGTTACCCCTTGTTTGGCTATCTAGCCTAGGGTTTGCTTCCGGAGTGATTCTCTGTCAAGATTAAGGTCCTCGAAGGGTGGCTTCAGCCTATGGTTGGGTGACAATAGCGATATTGTCAATGGTAAAACGAGCACATCCATTATATTCTAACACCAACATCGTGATATTATCGTATTTTGGAGGGTCGGCAATATTTTCCCGATCTTTTCGATATATTAGTTTTTTTGACATTTTTCGATATTTTTTCCCCGATGTTTCCGATATTTTCTTTTCCGGACCCTCGACGATATTTTCAACAACAGGATGTCGGTAACACTGGGTCAAACAATGAGGTTGTCTCTCAACTTAATGAAGTGCTCTACATAGGAACGGGGAAGCCCCGCTCCCTTACCATCCAAGGTCAAAGGAAAGAAACTTCATATAGAACCCTAATTGTTCAACTAAATCTTAGGGATAGTTCAACGGAAAGGAGACACCATGCTCTAGATCCATCTGGTGTTGCTCCGTCTGTTCATCTAATGGTGCATAGTCTGTGATCTGGTATGTCAACTCCTCACAGGCCTCAAAGAAGTTGGTTGGCCACCCAGGGGGGAGATAAAGAAGAGGCTCAAGGCAACATTGCTCTATGGTCTAAAGTAACCTGGTGATCTATCGATCGCTTATTTCTCCAATTGAACAATGCAAACAGGAACTATGAGGTGATCCTCATTGTGGTCACAAGACAGGGCAGGGCAAGCAAGAAATCATTATATGTGGTTGAGTATCTCTCTCAAGAAGAGAGCCAAGCATCTCTAGTCATGATAATAAAAGAAAGTCGAGAGGGAGCTACTCAAGTCCCTACATAGTCAATAGTAACGTCCTTTGATCGCATAGTAAAAGGGGCACATAATAATGAGGCGCACCTCCATCCTAAGCTCATATAAGTGACACACATGGCAAGTCCTGTTGAAATAATGTAACTGCGAAGAGTATTCTTATTATTATTGTTATTTTATTATTAGGATTAATCCCCATTGTGGATTAATCATGTCGGTAATTGTATTAGGACCAAATCCCNTTGGGTGACAATAGCGATATTGTCAATGGTAAAACGAGCACATCCATTATATTCTAACACCAACATCGCGATATTATCGTACTTTGGAGGGTCGGCAATATTTTCCCGATCTTTTAGATATATTAGTTTTTTTGACATTTTCCGATATTTGTTCCCGCATGTGTCCGATATTTTCTTTTCCGGACCCTCGACGATAGTTTCGAAAACAGGATGTCGGTAACACTGGGTCAAACAATGAGGTTGTCTCTCAACTTAATGAAGTGCTCTACATAGGAACGGGGAAGCCCCACTCCCTTACGATCCAAGGTCAAAGGAAAGAAACTTCATATAGAACCCTAGTTGTTCAACTAAATCTTAGGGATAGTTCAACGGAAAGGAGACACCCTGCTCTAGATCCATCTGGTGTTGCTCCGTCTGTTCATCTAATGGTGCATAGTCTGTGATCTGGTATGTCAACTCCTCACAGGCCTCGAAGATGTTGGTTGGCCACCCAGGGGGGAGATAAAGAAGAGGCTCAAGGCAACATTGCTCTATGGTCTAAAGTAACTTGGTGATCTATCGATCGCTTATTTCTCCAATTGAACAGTGCAAACAGGAACTATGAGGTGATCCTCATTGTGGTCACAAGACAGGGCAGGGCAAGCAAGAAATCCTTATATGTGGTTGAGTATCTCTCTCAAGAAGAGAGCCAAGCATCTCTAGTCATGATAATAAAAGAAAGTCGAGAGGGAGCTACTCAAGTCCCTACATAGTCAATAGTAACGTCCTTTGATCGCATAGTAAAAGGGGCACATAATAATGAGGCGCACCTCCATCCTAAGCTCATATAAGTGACACACATGGCAAGTCCTATTGAAATAATGTAACTGCGAAGAGTATTCTTATTATTATTGTTATTTTATTATTAGGATTAATCCCCATTGTGGATTAATCATGTCGGTAATTGTATTAGGACCAAATCCCCTTTNCCAGGATAAATGTTGTGTCTCTTGTGAATGTGTATTTCTTAGTGATCTTGTTCTTATGATGCTCTTATCTATTGAAATGCAAAGAACTATAATAATGGCATAAACATTAACAAGTCCTATCTAGCCATGAGATATGGTGGTCAATCTCAATCTGGAGTCTGTGTGAGCCCCACAAAAATTGACCCAAGGGGATCTTGAGTGATGCATCCAATGTCTATGTGTGTACAGGGGATAGACAATGATGCCATTCTGCAACTCAAAAAAGTGCTCAAAATAGAAAGCCATCTTCAAGACTGTTATACCCATTTTGTGCATAACTAAGGAGATTATGTCTCGAGGCCCTCAGGTTGCAGATATGGAGTGTTGAGAGACTACATGACTAGCAGTATCCTTTTGCACAGATGGAGACCCTTCTCACCACCACAGAGGTCGTAGATTTTCAAATAGCATCCACCATACCAGCTGGCTTCCAAGAGGCAATGGGCCTTGCTCCATGAGGTACAAGTCAGGTATTATGGTGAGTGTCATTTCAATATTTGAGATATTTGAGCATGTTGTATCTTNCCCAGGATAAATGTTGTGTCTCTTGTGAATGTGTATTTCTCAGTGATCTTGCTCTTATGATGCTCTTATCTATTGAAATGCAAAGAACTATAATAATGGCATAAACATTAACAAGTCCTATCTAGACATGAGATATGGTGGTCAATCTCAATCTGGAGTCTGTGTGAGCCCCACAAAAATTGACCCAAGGGGATCCTGAGTGATGCATCCAATGTCTATGTGTGTACAGGGGATAGACAATGATGCCATTCTACAACTCAAAAAAGTGCTCAAAATAGAAAGCCATCTTCAAGACTGTTATACCCATTTTGTGCATAACTAAGGATATTATGTCTCGAGGCCCTCAGGTTGCAGATATGGAGTGTCGAGAGACTACATGACTAGCAGTATCCTTTTGCACAGATGGAGACCCTTCTCACCACCACAGAGGTCGTAGATTTTCAAATAACATCCACCATACCAGCTAGCTTCCAAGAGGCAATGGGCCTTGCTCCATGAGGTACAAGTCGGGTATTATGGTCAGTGTCATTTCAATATTTGAGATATTTGAGCATGTTGTATCTTAGACTGCTTTAGATTTCATGATATATGCTTGGACATTATGCCTTTTACCCTGTTTCACCATGGTGGTTAACATTGTTCCCTAGTAAGTGGTCTTCCTTGGGGATGGATTTGCTGTTGGAACTCCCTTGAAGAGCCATTGTATCGTTCTCAACCATACTTACCACTTTCCATCACTATTTCCCCCCAATTTCCTTATCTCTTGGGATTTTTAGGGTGTATTGACCCAAGAAGGGGTTGTCCCTCATTTTATGGGAAGAAGGGGTCGAAGGCCCAGAGGGATTCATGTTGGGAAAAAGTTAAAAGCCTATATATAAACCTTCCAGATGCTTCGCCCAAGGATCCCCCCTAGAAAGCAATGAAACGCTTATCTGTAAGAAAAAGGGGACCCACAAGAAAAATGATTAAGAATGCTTCAAAGGTTAGTTGGAGGATAGGAGGTCTCATCACGAGCCAGCCTATCATGTTCATAGATATCTAGTGGTATGAGATTACCATCATCTGGTCACCAAGCCAGGGTAACAGCTCCTAGTTGCATGGTTGAGAGAAAGGGGGTCTCATCACGAGCCAACCTTCTCATTTCCACTAAGTGTTTGTGAGTGACACTGTCATTATCTAGACACCATGCCAAGACAGTGGCCTTCAACTTGTCCTTAAAATATGAAAGAAACAAAGAATGGAAAAATGATGGGCTTGGAAAAATTGGATTCCAAACAAAGGTGCCACACACCCTCTACAAAGGCACCCATGAATGAGACACTACAACCCCTTGTATGTCATGAACCCCATGCCCATTAGTCTTGACCCTTAACCGCTTCATCCACTTTACATGGCTTAGAGAGGGATCTCTTGGAAACACTCCTTGACCTAGGCAAAGATCTACCCAATAGGACACCTCGTCAACCCTCCCATATCCAAGCTTGGCAAGTCGCATAATGTCTTTGAGCACTTAATTGTTTGACAAGGTAATCTTTGATGCACATGCTTAGGTGGCTCATTTATTGACTTGATATACTTATCATGATATTTTGACTTGAGATCCTTAGAGGGCGTGCTTGTTTGTCTTTGCAAGACCTAGTTGGTGGATAGTTTTGGAGGAACAAGCCTATCTTGGGCTTCCATGGGGCTTGAAGCTCGTATGCGGATGCCAAGGGCTCGCATGCCGGATAAGAGAGATGAAATTTCGGAGGCCTAGAAGATGACATGGACGACGTAAGCTAGCCCCTACTTGCCAAACGTTTTGCCTAGGAGAGGCAAAACATCAACTTTAGGAGCATGACGTCATCCATGGGCCTAGGGTTTGGTGGTAAGGTTGATATGCATTGGCACACGGACATTTTAAATAGTTTGAGGCTTTGACCATGAAGGAAGTGACTTGGATGCTTGACATGTGGCTTTGGGAAGCCTTCCTACACTCCTCCATCACCAACAACTTGCTCCTAGTGCCAAAACATCCCCTAAACAGGAGACATCACTCTAAATTAGGGTTTCTTTTTGTGTAAAAGTAAGATTTAAGTGAATTGTTTAATCTTACTTTGTAAAAGNCCCAGGATAAATGTTGTGTCTCTTGTGAATGTGTATTTCTCAGTGATCTTGCTCTTATGATGCTCTTATCTATTGAAATGCAAAGAACTATAATAATGGCATAAACATTAACAAGTCCTATCTAGACATGAGATATGGTGGTCAATCTCAATCTGGAGTCTGTGTGAGCCCCACAAAAATTGACCCAAGGGGATCCTGAGTGATGCATCCAATGTCTATGTGTGTACAGGGGATAGACAATGATGCCATTCTACAACTCAAAAAAGTGCTCAAAATAGAAAGCCATCTTCAAGACTGTTATACCCATTTTGTGCATAACTAAGGATATTATGTCTCGAGGCCCTCAGGTTGCAGATATGGAGTGTCGAGAGACTACATGACTAGCAGTATCCTTTTGCACAGATGGAGACCCTTCTCACCACCACAGAGGTCGTAGATTTTCAAATAACATCCACCATACCAGCTAGCTTCCAAGAGGCAATGGGCCTTGCTCCATGAGGTACAAGTCGGGTATTATGGTCAGTGTCATTTCAATATTTGAGATATTTGAGCATGTTGTATCTTAGACTGCTTTAGATTTCATGATATATGCTTGGACATTATGCCTTTTACCCTGTTTCACCATGGTGGTTAACATTGTTCCCTAGTAAGTGGTCTTCCTTGGGGATGGATTTGCTGTTGGAACTCCCTTGAAGAGCCATTGTATCGTTCTCAACCATACTTACCACTTTCCATCACTATTTCCCCCCAATTTCCTTATCTCTTGGGATTTTTAGGGTGTATTGACCCAAGAAGGGGTTGTCCCTCATTTTATGGGAAGAAGGGGTCGAAGGCCCAGAGGGATTCATGTTGGGAAAAAGTTAAAAGCCTATATATAAACCTTCCAGATGCTTCGCCCAAGGATCCCCCCTAGAAAGCAATGAAACGCTTATCTGTAAGAAAAAGGGGACCCACAAGAAAAATGATTAAGAATGCTTCAAAGGTTAGTTGGAGGATAGGAGGTCTCATCACGAGCCAGCCTATCATGTTCATAGATATCTAGTGGTATGAGATTACCATCATCTGGTCACCAAGCCAGGGTAACAGCTCCTAGTTGCATGGTTGAGAGAAAGGGGGTCTCATCACGAGCCAACCTTCTCATTTCCACTAAGTGTTTGTGAGTGACACTGTCATTATCTAGACACCATGCCAAGACAGTGGCCTTCAACTTGTCCTTAAAATATGAAAGAAACAAAGAATGGAAAAATGATGGGCTTGGAAAAATTGGATTCCAAACAAAGGTGCCACACACCCTCTACAAAGGCACCCATGAATGAGACACTACAACCCCTTGTATGTCATGAACCCCATGCCCATTAGTCTTGACCCTTAACCGCTTCATCCACTTTACATGGCTTAGAGAGGGATCTCTTGGAAACACTCCTTGACCTAGGGAAAGATCTACCCAATAGGACACCTCGTCAACCCTCCCATATCCAAGCTTGGCAAGTCGCATAATGTCTTTGAGCACTTAATTGTTTGACAAGGTAATCTTTGATGAACATGCTTAGGTGGCTCATTTATTGACTTGATTTACTTATCATGATATTTTGACTTGAGATCCTTAGAGGGCGTGCTTGTTTGTCTTTGCAAGACCTAGTTGGTGGATAGTTTTGGAGGAACAAGCCTAGCTTGGGCTTCCATGGGGCTTGAAGCCCGTATGTGGATGCCAAGGGCTCGCATGCCGGATAAGAGAGATGAAATTTTGGAGGCCTAGAAGATGACATGGACGACGTAAGCTAGCCCCTACTTGCCAAACGTTTTGCCTAGGAGAGGCAAAACATCAACTTTAGGAGCAAGACGTCATCCATGGGCCTAGGGTTTGGTGGTAAGGTTGATATGCATTGGCACAACGACATTTTAAAGAGTTTGAGGCTTTGACCATGAAGGAAGTGACTTGGATGCTTGACATGTGGCTTTGCGAAGCCTTCCTACACTCCTCCATCACCAACGACTTGCTCCTAGTGCCAAAACATCCCCTAAACAAGAGACATCACTCTAAATTAGGGTTTCTTTTTGTGTAAAAGTAAGATTTAAGTGAATTGTTTAATCTTACTTTGTAAAAGGGGCAAGATTAGGGTTGTTGACCCCTAGTCTTGTGGTTTACCCTAATATTATGTGGAAAAACTATTTTAGAGACATTTTGTATAAATAAGAGATCATAAGATCTCATTTTAACATAACTCTCCCATTGTGAGAGGTCTTTCACTGAAATTTTCGCTAGCCTTGGAGGATCTTCTCTCTTTTGCACATTGTTATGGTTTGTTCTTGCTATATATGGTGAAAAGTGATGTGCTAGGCATGGAGATTATTTCTTATGCATGTGGATGGACTTAACTTGGAAGATTAGGGTTTGATCTAGCTTCTTGTGGAATTGGTAAGGGAAAAATCTGCATTTATTGTCTTTTGTCTTGCTCTTTCTATAATTATTGTTGGTTAAAACCCTTGGAGGAGTATAAGGGCATACACCCTCCCCAAGGTTTATTTACTTGTTCAAGAAAGGTCATTTTTCACAAGGTGTCTTGGAGAACTACAAGAACGTACACTCTCCAAGGTATCCTTGGTTTGTTTTGCAAACCCTAGGAACTAAAAGGGCTTACACCCCTAGGGCTTTGTAGATCAAGCATTTTCATCCAAGTTTCACTTCTCAACGTCAAATAATTTTCAAGGTTGTGCCAAGAGAATTACAAGGACATACACCCTCTTGGCATCTCCTAGTTTGACTTAGCTACACTTGGGAATTACAAGGGCGTACACCCCCAAGTGCTTAGCGAAGCCATCTCTTTCATTGACCCCATAAACCCAATAGTAAGGCACTAATCATTTTTCAATTTTTGCATTGGAGTATAAAATCTTTGCATTGGTAAACGTGACAATTTCACTTTTTGATGCTCTCTCTCTTGGATTGTATACTTGATGCTCCTAGCATCCTTGCCTCCTTAAGGCGTCCTCTTTCTCCAAACAATTATTACTACTATTAACAACTAACCCTACAGCCATAAGGCTAAAGAAACCCTAACCTTTCTAACCCTAATATCTCCTAAACTAACCCTAGACTTAAGCTAGAGTTTTGCCCTCTTATTCTAATTGCTATAGCGCACTTTTTGGGCGACTTTTGGGCAAGTTTCATTGGATAGTTTTGCTTTTGTAATGCATTGTATGCTACAGCCATAAGGCTGATAATTTTTACTGCAGAAATGTTTTATAACAGCCTTGTTTGATTTTCTCAAGTTTCATATTGTTTTGTACAAGCTAGACTAGTCATTGTTGGTTCACCTATTGCATGATTAATCGAACTTGTAGCAACTTTAATTGCAGCCTTTGTTATCATTTTATTGCGGATAATCAATATTGTTTGATCGCTGCAAATTAGGGACAGCAAGCTTAACTTGCTTGTCCACCTAACATAATATATGCAACCTCTGTTTTTCTTGTGTCTCGGGCAAGTACAATCACTTTTGCAAGTACCCAAAGGTTTGGCAGCTTTAAAACCTTCTGGAGACGAGTCATCAAAGCCACTTTTCTCTTCCCTTATTGACCTTTAGGGGGGCACTTCTCTTATTTCCCTTCCATCTGTCTCAATCCCCCAGGGTCATCGAGATCGCCTCCCTAGAGTGACCTAGTCACCCTTGAAGTGCGGGACCTATATCGAGATGACATTAGGTATAGTGTCCCTTAGTTGTCGCCACTTGGTGGTTGGGTCGGGCTTTGCCCAACCTACAACTTGTGCGATAACATTTTGGCGCCATTGCCAGGGAGGATTTTGAATCCTCTTTGTGCCCTAACAACACTTTTGACAAGCTTCCCTCCCAAAGCCTCTATCCCTCAACTTGCCTGGCGACTCCATTGAAGAACATTCACTTTTCCACCCTTGATAAGTTTCCCTTGAAGCTTGTCTGGCGACTCCATTTTCCACAAACCCACCTTTCCCTCCTTTGGTGAGACTTGATCTCACTTGGCTACTCCATTGAGGTGTCCTTTCGGTCAATGGAATTATGGCACCATGGGATGAACCCTCATCCAAAACTTATTGTGACTCAATGATGGCATTTTTACAGATGGAAAAGGAAAAAGCTGCCAAGGAAATGATGAGCCGCATAAGAGAGTTATTTCCTACCCTTGACAATGAAGAAGTTCTTGAAGGACAGACATATGAAGAAAGTTACCAAGAAGATCCCGACGAAGATTCAGACGAGACATTTGATGAAGAAGAGGCGCTCATATCTTCCCTTCCATTTTATGAAGACATCCAGGCCTTTATTCCTCCCACACATCAAGAAGAGAACATGATGAGTTATAATCCTTTTGAAGATCTTGATGACACTTGATTCTGTGACTTTGGAAGTGAAGAGGTGTTAGCGGAGCTCTTGGATGCGACGGATCTTTCTGAAAAAAGGCACATAAAACACTATGCATTAATAATCAAGCCTCGTGTGATGAAGAGGCGATGGAGGAGCATCCCCATGAAGAGAAAAAGAATCTTGATGAACTGAAACATGTTGAGGCATCATTGTCTTTGCTCCTGCATGATGTAGTTGAGGTTGTCCAGCCATGCTCTCCTCTTGTTCATGAAGTTCAAGAAGCAACTAGCCTCAATGATGAATATGAGGAACGTGTTGAAGACGTCCATGCCTCTACTCCTCCTGCACGCGAACACAAAGAGATGCTCACTTTTGTTGATGGTCTTATGAGAGAACCTTCACATATGGTTGATGAGCATATAGAGACTTTGATACAGACTGGAAGATGCAGGTGGGATTTTGGTCGTCTCATTTTCGATAGAGACCCCATTTACGACATTGAGGGTAGCCCTCAAGAAAAGGGTTTTGAGTTGTCATCTTCAGAGGACTACTTTTCATGCCTATATGATTCATATGTTTGTAAGCCTAGTGATGATATGATTACAAAGTTGTTCCGCTCCTTCGAGGATGACTTGTCGTAGCATACTCAGAGTAATCTTCAGTCATCCCTTGATACATACCTTTTTGAGGATGCAGATTTGTTCTATGCGGACTTTCAGCCATTATGCTCAGATTTTGATACACACTAGGTCGTGGCTAGCCCAAAGAAGACTGAGGTCTGCACTACCAAACAAAAGCACTTTCATGTTGAGACTTTCGGTAGGAATTTGCAGACAAAGAGACATTTCCCAAGTCCAACGGAGCAGTTTTTCTCTAAGGTTGTGCCTTACCTCGTTTCCTCTTGTTTGGGAAATCATAGGGTTTTCATGGGATCTCTTGTCCTTTCTCAGGCTTCAGGGAGCAATGATTTGTTGAGTGAAGATAAAGACGAGTCGTCGTCTACATATGGTAGCCCTCTTCAGAGATGGATTGACTAGGCTTGTGGCTACACCTTCAGGCGGGATGATCGAGCTGATGGTTTCTCTCTCCAACAGGATTTCCTCCCTCCCACCCATCTCCATGAGTTCTATTTCGTGATCAATTATATATCCAATTATGCTCATCATCGTTTTGTGCTGGACTTATCTTTGTTGTTTCACATGATCAAGCACAGGGGGAGATACTTTGATGAGATGATCAACTGGTTTCACTAGTTGTATGACTTCACCTAACATCATCTATCGCCTAATCTTCAGGGCCCTGAGGCCCCAGGTGAGTAGGTAGGTCATTTTGATTTCTTGCATTTTAATTGCTCATATTAGTTTAGATGCATTTCATTTTTCTCTATTTGCATATTGATTTCATGCTTAGTATAGAAATTTTTGAAAAAATGCCAAAATTTTATTTTCTAGATTAGTTTTTACTTTGGATTTTTATATATATGGATAAAATGGTGATAGCACCACCCTAGATGCTCTGATCCCTTTGTCTGAGTTTTGGCAGGCACAGGTCTACCAAGAGATGTTGTGGTTCTTATGCACTTTACGGCGAGCACATGTCCCCAAGTAGGTGCTCGATGTTATCCCCATTTTGTGGATAACTAAGGAGATTATGTCTCGAGGCCCTCAAGTTGTAGATATGGAGTGTTGAGAGACTACATGACTAGTAGTATCCTTTTGCACAAATGGGGACCCTTCTCACCATAACAAAGGTCGTAGATTTTCAGATAGCATCCACCACACCAGTTGGCTTCCGAGGGGCAATGGGCCTTGCTCAATGAGGTACAGGTCAGGTATTATGGTGAGTGTCATCTCAATATTTGAGGCATTTGAGTATGTTGTATCTTAGACTGCTTTAGATTTCATGATATATGCTTGGACATTATGCCTTTTGCCATGTTTCACCTTGGTGGTTGACATTGTGCCCTAGTAAGTGGTCTTCCTTGGGGATGGATTTGTTGCTAGGAACTCCCTTGAAGAGCCATCAGACCATTCCCAAACATACTTACCACTTTCCATCACTATTTCCCCCCATTTCCTTATCTCTTGGGATTTTTAGGGTGTATTGACCCAAGAAGGGGTTGTCCCTCATTCGATGGGAAGAAGGGGTGGAAGGCCCAGAGGTATTGATGTTGGGTAAAAGTTAAAAGCCTATATATAAACCTTCCAGATGCTTCGCCCATGGATCCCCCCTAGAAAGCAATGAAACACTTATCTGTAAGAAAAAGGGGACCCACAAGAATAATGATTAAGAATGCTTAAAAGGTTACTTGGAGGATAGGAGGTCTCATCAAGAGCCAGCCTATCATGTTCATAGATATCTGGTGGTATAACATTACCATCATCTGGTCACCACACCAGGGTAACGACTCTTAGTTGCATGGCTGAGAGAAAGGGGGTCTCATCACGGGCCAGCCTTCTCATTTCCACTAGGTATTTGTGAGTGACACTGTCATTATCTGGACACCACGTCAGGACAGTGGCCTTCATCTTGTCCTTAAAATATGAAAGAAACAAAGAATGGCAAAATGATAGGCTTGGAAAAATTGCATTGCAAACGAAGGTGTCGTACACCCTCTACAAAGGCACCCATGAATGAGACACTACAACCCTTTGTATGTCATGAACCCCATGCCCATTGAGTCTTGACCCTTAACCGCTTCATCCAATTTACATGGCTTAGAGAGGGATCTCTTGGAAACACTCCTTGACCTAGGGAAAGATCTACCCAATAGGACACCTCGTCAACCCTCCCATATCCAAGCTTGGCAAGTCGCATAATATCTTTGAGCACTTAATTGTTTGACAGGATAATCTTTGATGCACATGTGTAGGTGGCTCATTTATTGACTTGATTTACTTATCATGATATTTTGACTTGAGATCCTTGGAGGGCGTGCTTGGTTGTCTTTGCAGGACCTAGTTGGTGGACAGTTTTGGAGGAACAATCCTAGCTTGGGCTTCCATGGGACTTGAAGCCCGTAGGTGTATGCCAAGGGCCCGCATGCCAGATGAGAGAGATGAAACTTCGGAGGCCTAAAAGATGACTTGGACGACATAAGCTAACCCTTTTTGCCAAACTATTTGCCTAGGAGAGGCAAAACGTCATCTTTAGGAGCATGTCGTCATCCATGGGCCTAGGGTTTGGTGGTAAGGTTGATATGCATTAGCACAAGGACGTTTTGAGGAGTTTGAGGCTTTGACCATGAAGGAAGTGACTTGGATGCTTGACATGTGGCTTTGGGAAGCCTTCCTACACTCCATCACCGACGACTTGCTCCTAGTGCCAAAAAGTCCCCCAAAGGGGTGATGTCACTCTTAATTAGGGTTTCTTTTTGTGTAAACGTAAGATTTAATTGAATTGTTTAATATTACTTTGTAAAAGGGGCAAGATTAGGGTTGTTGACCCCTAGTCTTGTGGTTTACCCTAATATTATGTGGACAAACTATTTTAGAGACATTTTGTATAAATAAGAAATCATAAGATCTCATTTTAACATAACTCTCCCATTGTGAGAGGTCTTTCGCTGAAATTTTCGCTAGCCTTGGAGGATCTTCTCTCTTTTGCACATTGTTATGTTTGTTCTTGCTATTGATGGTGAAAAGTGATGTGTTAGGCTTAGAGATTCTTTCTTATGCATGTGGATGGACTTAACTTGGAAGATTAGGGTTTGATCTAGCTTCTTGTGGAATTGGCAAGGGAAAAATCTGCATTTATTGTCTTTTGTCTTGCTCTTTCCATAATTATTGTTGGTTAAAACCCTTGGAGGAGTATAAGGGCATACACCCTCCCCAAGGTTTATTTACTTGTTCAAGAAAGGTCATTTTTCACAAGGTGTCGTGGAGAACTACAAGAACGTACAACCTCCAAGGTATCCTTGGTTTGTTTTGCAAACCCTAGGAAGTAAAAGGGCTTACACCCCTAGGGCTTTGTAGATCAAGCATTTTCATCCAAGTTTCACTTCTCAAGGTCAAATAATTTTCAAGGTTGTGNCTTGGAAACACTCCTTGACCTAGGGAAAGATCTACCCAATAGGACACCTCGTCAACCCTCCCATATCCAAGCTTGGCAAGTCGCATAATGTCTTTGAGCACTTAATTGTTTGACAAGGTAATCTTTGATGAACATGCTTAGGTGGCTCATTTATTGACTTGATTTACTTATCATGATATTTTGACTTGAGATCCTTAGAGGGCGTGCTTGTTTGTCTTTGCAAGACCTAGTTGGTGGATAGTTTTGGAGGAACAAGCCTAGCTTGGGCTTCCATGGGGCTTGAAGCCCGTATGTGGATGCCAAGGGCTCGCATGCCGGATAAGAGAGATGAAATTTTGGAGGCCTAGAAGATGACATGGACGACGTAAGCTAGCCCCTACTTGCCAAACGTTTTGCCTAGGAGAGGCAAAACATCAACTTTAGGAGCAAGACGTCATCCATGGGCCTAGGGTTTGGTGGTAAGGTTGATATGCATTGGCACAACGACATTTTAAAGAGTTTGAGGCTTTGACCATGAAGGAAGTGACTTGGATGCTTGACATGTGGCTTTGCGAAGCCTTCCTACACTCCTCCATCACCAACGACTTGCTCCTAGTGCCAAAACATCCCCTAAACAAGAGACATCACTCTAAATTAGGGTTTCTTTTTGTGTAAAAGTAAGATTTAAGTGAATTGTTTAATCTTACTTTGTAAAAGGGGCAAGATTAGGGTTGTTGACCCCTAGTCTTGTGGTTTACCCTAATATTATGTGGAAAAACTATTTTAGAGACATTTTGTATAAATAAGAGATCATAAGATCTCATTTTAACATAACTCTCCCATTGTGAGAGGTCTTTCACTGAAATTTTCGCTAGCCTTGGAGGATCTTCTCTCTTTTGCACATTGTTATGGTTTGTTCTTGCTATATATGGTGAAAAGTGATGTGCTAGGCATGGAGATTATTTCTTATGCATGTGGATGGACTTAACTTGGAAGATTAGGGTTTGATCTAGCTTCTTGTGGAATTGGTAAGGGAAAAATCTGCATTTATTGTCTTTTGTCTTGCTCTTTCTATAATTATTGTTGGTTAAAACCCTTGGAGGAGTATAAGGGCATACACCCTCCCCAAGGTTTATTTACTTGTTCAAGAAAGGTCATTTTTCACAAGGTGTCTTGGAGAACTACAAGAACGTACACTCTCCAAGGTATCCTTGGTTTGTTTTGCAAACCCTAGGAACTAAAAGGGCTTACACCCCTAGGGCTTTGTAGATCAAGCATTTTCATCCAAGTTTCACTTCTCAACGTCAAATAATTTTCAAGGTTGTGCCAAGAGAATTACAAGGACATACACCCTCTTGGCATCTCCTAGTTTGACTTAGCTACACTTGGGAATTACAAGGGCGTACACCCCCAAGTGCTTAGCGAAGCCATCTCTTTCATTGACCCCATAAACCCAATAGTAAGGCACTAATCATTTTTCAATTTTTGCATTGGAGTATAAAATCTTTGCATTGGTAAACGTGACAATTTCACTTTTTGATGCTCTCTCTCTTGGATTGTATACTTGATGCTCCTAGCATCCTTGCCTCCTTAAGGCGTCCTCTTTCTCCAAACAATTATTACTACTATTAACAACTAACCCTACAGCCATAAGGCTAAAGAAACCCTAACCTTTCTAACCCTAATATCTCCTAAACTAACCCTAGACTTAAGCTAGAGTTTTGCCCTCTTATTCTAATTGCTATAGCGCACTTTTTGGGCGACTTTTGGGCAAGTTTCATTGGATAGTTTTGCTTTTGTAATGCATTGTATGCTACAGCCATAAGGCTGATAATTTTTACTGCAGAAATGTTTTATAACAGCCTTGTTTGATTTTCTCAAGTTTCATATTGTTTTGTACAAGCTAGACTAGTCATTGTTGGTTCACCTATTGCATGATTAATCGAACTTGTAGCAACTTTAATTGCAGCCTTTGTTATCATTTTATTGCGGATAATCAATATTGTTTGATCGCTGCAAATTAGGGACAGCAAGCTTAACTTGCTTGTCCACCTAACATAATATATGCAACCTCTGTTTTTCTTGTGTCTCGGGCAAGTACAATCACTTTTGCAAGTACCCAAAGGTTTGGCAGCTTTAAAACCTTCTGGAGACGAGTCATCAAAGCCACTTTTCTCTTCCCTTATTGACCTTTAGGGGGGCACTTCTCTTATTTCCCTTCCATCTGTCTCAATCCCCCAGGGTCATCGAGATCGCCTCCCTAGAGTGACCTAGTCACCCTTGAAGTGCGGGACCTATATCGAGATGACATTAGGTATAGTGTCCCTTAGTTGTCGCCACTTGGTGGTTGGGTCGGGCTTTGCCCAACCTACAACTTGTGCGATAACATTTTGGCGCCATTGCCAGGGAGGATTTTGAATCCTCTTTGTGCCCTAACAACACTTTTGACAAGCTTCCCTCCCAAAGCCTCTATCCCTCAACTTGCCTGGCGACTCCATTGAAGAACATTCACTTTTCCACCCTTGATAAGTTTCCCTTGAAGCTTGTCTGGCGACTCCATTTTCCACAAACCCACCTTTCCCTCCTTTGGTGAGACTTGATCTCACTTGGCTACTCCATTGAGGTGTCCTTTCGGTCAATGGAATTATGGCACCATGGGATGAACCCTCATCCAAAACTTATTGTGACTCAATGATGGCATTTTTACAGATGGAAAAGGAAAAAGCTGCCAAGGAAATGATGAGCCGCATAAGAGAGTTATTTCCTACCCTTGACAATGAAGAAGTTCTTGAAGGACAGACATATGAAGAAAGTTACCAAGAAGATCCCGACGAAGATTCAGACGAGACATTTGATGAAGAAGAGGCGCTCATATCTTCCCTTCCATTTTATGAAGACATCCAGGCCTTTATTCCTCCCACACATCAAGAAGAGAACATGATGAGTTATAATCCTTTTGAAGATCTTGATGACACTTGATTCTGTGACTTTGGAAGTGAAGAGGTGTTAGCGGAGCTCTTGGATGCGACGGATCTTTCTGAAAAAAGGCACATAAAACACTATGCATTAATAATCAAGCCTCGTGTGATGAAGAGGCGATGGAGGAGCATCCCCATGAAGAGAAAAAGAATCTTGATGAACTGAAACATGTTGAGGCATCATTGTCTTTGCTCCTGCATGATGTAGTTGAGGTTGTCCAGCCATGCTCTCCTCTTGTTCATGAAGTTCAAGAAGCAACTAGCCTCAATGATGAATATGAGGAACGTGTTGAAGACGTCCATGCCTCTACTCCTCCTGCACGCGAACACAAAGAGATGCTCACTTTTGTTGATGGTCTTATGAGAGAACCTTCACATATGGTTGATGAGCATATAGAGACTTTGATACAGACTGGAAGATGCAGGTGGGATTTTGGTCGTCTCATTTTCGATAGAGACCCCATTTACGACATTGAGGGTAGCCCTCAAGAAAAGGGTTTTGAGTTGTCATCTTCAGAGGACTACTTTTCATGCCTATATGATTCATATGTTTGTAAGCCTAGTGATGATATGATTACAAAGTTGTTCCGCTCCTTCGAGGATGACTTGTCGTAGCATACTCAGAGTAATCTTCAGTCATCCCTTGATACATACCTTTTTGAGGATGCAGATTTGTTCTATGCGGACTTTCAGCCATTATGCTCAGATTTTGATACACACTAGGTCGTGGCTAGCCCAAAGAAGACTGAGGTCTGCACTACCAAACAAAAGCACTTTCATGTTGAGACTTTCGGTAGGAATTTGCAGACAAAGAGACATTTCCCAAGTCCAACGGAGCAGTTTTTCTCTAAGGTTGTGCCTTACCTCGTTTCCTCTTGTTTGGGAAATCATAGGGTTTTCATGGGATCTCTTGTCCTTTCTCAGGCTTCAGGGAGCAATGATTTGTTGAGTGAAGATAAAGACGAGTCGTCGTCTACATATGGTAGCCCTCTTCAGAGATGGATTGACTAGGCTTGTGGCTACACCTTCAGGCGGGATGATCGAGCTGATGGTTTCTCTCTCCAACAGGATTTCCTCCCTCCCACCCATCTCCATGAGTTCTATTTCGTGATCAATTATATATCCAATTATGCTCATCATCGTTTTGTGCTGGACTTATCTTTGTTGTTTCACATGATCAAGCACAGGGGGAGATACTTTGATGAGATGATCAACTGGTTTCACTAGTTGTATGACTTCACCTAACATCATCTATCGCCTAATCTTCAGGGCCCTGAGGCCCCAGGTGAGTAGGTAGGTCATTTTGATTTCTTGCATTTTAATTGCTCATATTAGTTTAGATGCATTTCATTTTTCTCTATTTGCATATTGATTTCATGCTTAGTATAGAAATTTTTGAAAAAATGCCAAAATTTGATTTTCTAGATTAGTTTTTACTTTGGATTTTTATATATATGGATAAAAGGGTGATAGCACCACCCTAGATGCTCTGATCCCTTCGTCTGAGTTTTGGCAGGCACAGGTCTACCAGGAGATGTTGCGGTTCTTATGCACTTTACGGCGAGCACATGTCCCCAAGTAGGTGCCCGATGTTATCCCCATTTTGTGGATAACTAAGGAGATTATGTCTCGAGGCCCTCAAATTGCAGATATGGAGTGTTGAGAGACTACATGACTAGTAGTATCCTTTTGCACAGATGGAGACCCTTCAAACCACAACAAAGGTCGTAGATTTTCAGATAGCATCCACCACACCAGTTGGCTTCCGAGAGGCAATGGGCCTTGCTCAATGAGGTACAAGTCAAGTATTATGGTGAGTGTCATCTCAATATTTGAGGCATTTGAGTATGTTGTATCTTAGACTGCTTTAGATTTCATGATATATGCTTGGACATTATGCCTTTTGCCATGTTTCACCTTGGTGGTTGACATTGTGCCCTAGTAAGTGGTCTTCCTTGGGGATGGATTTGTTGCTAGGAACTCCCTTGAAGAGCCATCAGACCATTCCCAAACATACTTACCACTTTCCATCACTATTTCCCCCCATTTCCTTATCTCTTGGGATTTTTAGGGTGTATTGACCCAAGAAGGGGTTGTCCCTCATTCGATGGGAAGAAGGGGTGGAAGGCCCAGAGGTATTGATGTTGGGTAAAAGTTAAAAGCCTATATATAAACCTTCCAGATGCTTCGCCCATGGATCCCCCCTAGAAAGCAATGAAACACTTATCTGTAAGAAAAAGGGGACCCACAAGAATAATGATTAAGAATGCTTAAAAGGTTACTTGGAGGATAGGAGGTCTCATCAAGAGCCAGCCTATCATGTTCATAGATATCTGGTGGTATAACATTACCATCATCTGGTCACCACACCAGGGTAACGACTCTTAGTTGCATGGCTGAGAGAAAGGGGGTCTCATCACGGGCCAGCCTTCTCATTTCCACTAGGTATTTGTGAGTGACACTGTCATTATCTGGACACCACGTCAGGACAGTGGCCTTCATCTTGTCCTTAAAATATGAAAGAAACAAAGAATGGCAAAATGATAGGCTTGGAAAAATTGCATTGCAAACGAAGGTGTCGTACACCCTCTACAAAGGCACCCATGAATGAGACACTACAACCCTTTGTATGTCATGAACCCCATGCCCATTGAGTCTTGACCCTTAACCGCTTCATCCAATTTACATGGCTTAGAGAGGGATCTCTTGGAAACACTCCTTGACCTAGGGAAAGATCTACCCAATAGGACACCTCGTCAACCCTCCCATATCCAAGCTTGGCAAGTCGCATAATATCTTTGAGCACTTAATTGTTTGACAGGATAATCTTTGATGCACATGTGTAGGTGGCTCATTTATTGACTTGATTTACTTATCATGATATTTTGACTTGAGATCCTTGGAGGGCGTGCTTGGTTGTCTTTGCAGGACCTAGTTGGTGGACAGTTTTGGAGGAACAATCCTAGCTTGGGCTTCCATGGGACTTGAAGCCCGTAGGTGTATGCCAAGGGCCCGCATGCCAGATGAGAGAGATGAAACTTCGGAGGCCTAAAAGATGACTTGGACGACATAAGCTAACCCTTTTTGCCAAACTATTTGCCTAGGAGAGGCAAAACGTCATCTTTAGGAGCATGTCGTCATCCATGGGCCTAGGGTTTGGTGGTAAGGTTGATATGCATTAGCACAAGGACGTTTTGAGGAGTTTGAGGCTTTGACCATGAAGGAAGTGACTTGGATGCTTGACATGTGGCTTTGGGAAGCCTTCCTACACTCCATCACCGACGACTTGCTCCTAGTGCCAAAAAGTCCCCCAAAGGGGTGATGTCACTCTTAATTAGGGTTTCTTTTTGTGTAAACGTAAGATTTAATTGAATTGTTTAATATTACTTTGTAAAAGGGGCAAGATTAGGGTTGTTGACCCCTAGTCTTGTGGTTTACCCTAATATTATGTGGACAAACTATTTTAGAGACATTTTGTATAAATAAGAAATCATAAGATCTCATTTTAACATAACTCTCCCATTGTGAGAGGTCTTTCGCTGAAATTTTCGCTAGCCTTGGAGGATCTTCTCTCTTTTGCACATTGTTATGTTTGTTCTTGCTATTGATGGTGAAAAGTGATGTGTTAGGCTTAGAGATTCTTTCTTATGCATGTGGATGGACTTAACTTGGAAGATTAGGGTTTGATCTAGCTTCTTGTGGAATTGGCAAGGGAAAAATCTGCATTTATTGTCTTTTGTCTTGCTCTTTCCATAATTATTGTTGGTTAAAACCCTTGGAGGAGTATAAGGGCATACACCCTCCCCAAGGTTTATTTACTTGTTCAAGAAAGGTCATTTTTCACAAGGTGTCGTGGAGAACTACAAGAACGTACAACCTCCAAGGTATCCTTGGTTTGTTTTGCAAACCCTAGGAAGTAAAAGGGCTTACACCCCTAGGGCTTTGTAGATCAAGCATTTTCATCCAAGTTTCACTTCTCAAGGTCAAATAATTTTCAAGGTTGTG
>JZKD02S0172305.1:10942-23065 GCA_000966675.3 Picea glauca | reverse complement strand
TGTGGGGCACGCTCTACAAGTTCACTCTCTACAATAATCCAAAATTCAACAAGGTATGCCATTTTTTCTATAACTCCTTTTCTGAGAGGTTCCAAGTAGTGACACCCGGAGGAATTATGTAAAACACATTGAAGAACATTGTGTACCATTTTTATATCTTTATTCATTATAGGTACATAGTTATGATTATTGCAAGTTAGGGTTGTTGACTAATTCAAAACTAGTTATGTGAGACTAAAGTAAAGTTTGATGAAAATGCTAGTCTCTTGTTGTTAAAGTTAAGGAAGGTTTGTAGGTATGTGATCATATACACCGGGTCTATTATAGAGCTACAAATCAGATTTGGATGATGGAATTTATGAGGAATTTTGGTTGAGGTACATGTTGGGTACATGGTTGAGACAAGTAGTTGATGAGTTGGAACATACATGCGGTGTATAGTTGATGATGTTGGTACATCATGATGAGTCATAGTTGATGAGTACTTGATACATGATTGGTACATACTTGGTACACGGCTGGAGGCACTTGTTAGTAGTATTGTTGACACATGGTTTATGGATGATGTAGCATACTTGTATTGGTATATTATTAGACACACATATTGATCTTGGTGATGATTATGAGTTGTTGTGTTATTATTTATTGATGCACATATTTGAGAGTTTTCTTGGTGATTTATCTTAGTGAGTATATCTATTTAGTTGATAAGATTGACGAGACATGTTGTTTTTCTAGGTTGTTTGGACAGGTTATTCATACAGGTTTGGTGCATGGTTGATGCATGTGTTCATGGTACAGGTTGATGTATGGTTGATGCACTTGTTTATGGTACAGGATGATTACAGGTTGTTTGGTATAGGTTGGTGCATGGTTGATTCACTTTTTTATGGTATAGGTTGGTTACATGTTGATGTACAAGTTGATGCATGGTGCAGGTTGATTGGTACAGGTTTACAACATTATATCTCACAATGGTTCCATCATTCTACTTCTACGTCAGGGCAGTTGCATGGGGAAGGACATGTGGTTGTAGCCACCTTCCAGTTGTAGCCGAAGAACATAGGGGGTTGTAGCCTCCTTCTGGTTGTAGCCAAAGAATTAGGGAGTTGGAGCTTCCCTCAGGTTGTAGATTGAGAAACTAGGGGGTTGGAGACTCCTTCCAGTTGCAGCTGGAAAATAAAGGAAGTTGGTGCTTCCAATGAATTTAACTCTTAAATACATATAAGAAAAAGATTTCCAGGGTTTTCTCTCGCTTTTTGTTTCCACGTAAAACACTAGTGTACTATGTATGTGTGTTCTTGCTCATTTGTTCATTGTTTATTTACTCTGCAACTATTGGATGATATTGCTACATTGAGATAACAATTGTTTTTTATGGTGAAAAAGGATTAAATTTCTCTATTACCGATTCACCCCATCTCTCAGTAATCCAATAGTGGTTATTTTATTTTTATACAAGAAATAAACAGTAAAAATAAGAAATTATATATGATTTAAATAATACTTAGAACTGTGTGCGAACAATTTTCATGAATGTGGGACTTCATCTTGAAACCATTTTCTAGAGAAGAGAGATATGGGTTTTGAATGCAGCTTGATGGGTTTCTCACATAAAATAGAGGCCCATCATTAGACATTGTATGTATGAGGATAGAACATATCAAAATAGAAGAGAAATTTTCTTACCAAAATTGAACATAAGTAATTATGTTAATGAGAAAACATTGGGTATTCTAACCACTTAATAGTTTGCATCACAATCAAAATAGTAATAATAGGTATTCGTATTCTATATAAATTTATGCAGAATTTAAATGAACAATAAAAGATTAATCCAAATCAATCCATTTTGATACACGACAATTTTGATATTAGAATCATATTCCTCATATGAATCACTTGTAGAATAATCACACACACACACACGTGCACGCGCGCGCGCACACACACACACACACACACACACATATAAATATACCATATTGGCACAAACCCCCACCACCTCTTGGGGCTCACACGACCTCTCGGTCTAGGATCATTCACAGTATGGAGCTGAATTATCTTTTGGGATCCTACTGAACCCTTGGAATCTATGTGCCACATGATTTTTTCCTTTATCCCGCACACAATTTCAAATTTGTGAGGGTCTATTTACTCACATAGAAATTTCACGTGACCTCCAACCAAAACTAGTGGGATGGCTTTCAATTTAGTGAAGGTTTCAGGACTTCAGACTTCGAGAGCTCCGACAACAACAAATTTTGATTTCCCCAAACGTCGAATATGCGAATGGCCGAAAAATGGCAATGATTAACGACTCTTGGTGCATGCTGATATCGACAACTTACAAATATTTCGGGCCTCCGCGCTTTGAGAGGTTTACCTACTCCAACTTGCAACTATCATGAACTCGTGAACTATGAATTGATAGATCGAACGACTGACATTTGCCTCAAATCAACAATGGATCTGTGCTTTGTGCTTCAAGCTTCAGATCGTTCCACTTCTCTACACTTCAGATCCTTCAGAGTGCCAAATTGACAAACTCACGAAGGGCGTGATCGATGAAACACATGTCCTTGTGAATGGATGGTTTGGATATGTTCCAGCCTTCGGGAGTTGTTGACCCAAACAAACTTCCAACCCACTTCCTCTAGAGTACCATATCTTTGAAATCCAAGATCCACTGACACGTGGCTCTCGTGATGACGGTTAGGATTCATTTCGAGGTTTAGAACTTTGGGAATCACACACACTCTTGCAGCTACACATCAACTCTTCTAGATGGCTGGACTTTTGAACTACCTCGGATCTATGGACATGTCTCCCCACAATTGGATGGTCCATATCTTCTCCAGTTCCCGGGTCTTTGGGAAAATTGTATCCTTTACACACAACACATGGAAACCTCTGAATGTGCGAAGTCCAAAGGACTTCACAGTTTAACATCTGTGCTACTCTCTCAGATTTGATGGCAAGAATATGTTTAGCTCCTCCTTGGGTGGATCTTATCCACTCGACCTAGAAAATGAAAGGTATTTTTAGTCATTCTTTCTCTTGACATTTAACACTCAAATGATTTGGGTCTTTTGCACACACCTTGTGTTCCTATGGAACTTGAGACTTAAATATTTTTAAGAAAATCTTCCCATGCACTCCTTTCATTCATATTCTTTGAGACTCTTAAACACTTGACTAAACGTTGGTGCTCTGCACACCTTGCAAGGGTTTTCTGAGCTTTTGTACTCGACTTAGTATACATGCACTCCTTGCACTCGATCTACACAACTTCATTTTATCTCTCCTGAACTACTGAGTCTGAACATGACTCTGCCTTTGCACTCCTTGCACGACTACTGTGCACTCCTTGCACCAGTATTTCAGAAGAGAAACAATTGAAATTTACAGAACACTTACAGGTTCATTCAATTAACCATAAAATGCACACACAGGAATATAAAACATAGAAATTAAATAACATGAAATTACTCAATTACTCAAAGGAAAACATGTACAGAGATATGGAAGTAGTCTTCTCCTATTATATTCATTCAACAAAGCATTTATAAAGTCCTCAGTAACAACTCTCTATAGTAGCTCTCAAAAAACAAAATTTCTCAGCAACAAATACAATTATCTTGAACAACCTCATTTGGGCACATGTTACATATATTTATACAAGAAGGTGCATCTGGAGGCTTCCTTCCCAATATTCTAGTGTTATCATACCATAATTAAATCATTTTCCCACTAAGGATTATTACAATAAATGACATTTACAACACATATACTAGTTGATGCTCAATATATGTACAATCGTACAACTAATTAAGATAATTACAATCTTTTGTGATCTCATGTAATGACTCAAGCCTCAAAACATTAAAATCTCCTTTAATTTCAATCTTTTCAAAATATCAAATTGATGTGCTCCCTTGGGTTTCAAAACAATTTGAATGCTTTCTTGATGCTGAGTTGTCCTCCACTGGACTTGATGAATGGTGTTGATGATGCTCCTGCATCATACTCCTATGGACAGAAAAAATCATGGAATCCTTTCCATGAGCTCCTGCATTGTCTTTCTATTCTTCTAGATATCAGTCATAGTTATCAAACTGGCATCTTCTACTAGATGGTCTCTCCACTTAACCAGATAATCAAAATAAATTTTCCTTTTGGTCTTCTTAGCAATCCTTTGTTCTAGAATTTTTTCTATATGTGGCTTCTCTTCTATGGGCATCTTTTGTTTCCACTGAATCTCCGCCTGACCATATGTTCCTTCTGTGTCATTCATCCTGTAAGGGTACAAGTTTGTTACATTGAATATTGGTGATATTCCAATGTCATATGGAAACTCAATCTCATAAGTATTTACAACAAATTTTCTTATGATCTTACAGGATCCTATCGTTTTCATTTTCATCTTGTTATATTTCCCCTTCAAAAATATCTCTTTCCTTAGATGTGCCAAAACATGATATCCAACTTCGAAATGAAAGTATCTTCTTCTCTGATTTACTATGCTTTTGTACTTATGGTGGTTATTTTGTAGTTGTCCCTTAATTTGATCATGTGATTTTTGCATTTCTACAACAAAATCCTCTGCTCCTTCGCTTCAGAATTCATCTCGTCCCAAATCTCTCAACTCTAAAATTCCTCTTAGATGCATCCCTTATACTATCTAGAATGGGATTTTACCAGTTCTCCTATTCAATGAGTCATTCTTGGGGTAAAATTTGATCCCACTGGTTGTTATGGTCAGTGATTAATCTCTTCAATAGGTTTCCTAAAATTCGATTTACAACTTTAGTCTGTCCATCCATTTGAGGATGATATGATGAACTAAAAGACACACATTTCCCCAACTTCTTCCACAATGTTCTCCAAAAATGTCCCACAAAATTAGTGTCTTTGTCTGAAACTATGCTCCTTGGTAATCCATGTAGTCTCACAATCTCCTTGAAGAATAAATTTTATATATGTGTAGAATCGTTGGTTTTGTGACATGGAACAAAATTTTCCATTTTTGAAAATCTATCAACAACTATGAAGAATGAATCATTTCCTTTCTGGGTTCTAGGCAATCCTAGAACAAAATCCATGCTTATAACATCCCATGGCCTGTCTGAAATAGGCAATGGTTGATACAATCTAGTGTTATGTTGTTTTCCTTTGGCATACTAGTAGATTCTACATCTGTACACACATTTATTTACATCAGATCTCATACACGACCAATAATATGAAGCAATCGACTATGCATATGTCTTATCATGGCCAAAGTGTCCAGCCAAACCTCCACTATGCTTTTCCTTCAACAGGTTATCCCTCATTGAACACTTTTGGATACACAACTGGTTTCATTTGAATAATAATCCACCTTGGATCAGATATTTCATCCACTGATTTTTCTCCCTCAACAAAGGGTTCTCACATGCTTCGTAAGCCTCTTTAAAATATGGATCTTCCTGATACATCTCCTTGACGTGTTCAAATCCCAAGGTCTCCACTTGAAATTCCTTCAAGATTAAACATCTCCTGCTCAAAGCATACACAACTTTTTTAGTGCTTCCACTAATATTCTTAGGAACAAAATTAAAATTCTGCTTGAATTCTACCCATTTGGCATGTCTCTGGTTCAAATTCTATTGTCTAGTTATAAACTGGAATGCCTGATTGTCAGAATATATAAAAACTCTTTCAGAATAAGATAATGCCTCCATTTTTTCAAGGCTTGAGTCACAACATAAAATTCTTTATCATATGTGGAATACTTTATCTTAACATTATTCAACTTCTCGCTGAAATAAGCAACAAGCTTATTGTCTTGACTCAAAACTGTGCCATTGGCCACTCCACTTGCATCACACTTAACTTGAAAAGTCTTCTTAAAATATGGTAGAACTAGAATATGTTGTTCTGTTATCTTTTCTTCCAACACTCTAAATCCTTTTTCATCTTCCTTTGTCCAATTCAAATATTTATGTTCTTTCTTTATGCTGTCCAATATAGGTGCGCAAATACTACTAAAATTGCTGATGAATTTCTTGTAAAAACTTGCCAATCCATGAAAACTTCTTACCTCAAATACACATCTTGTAGAAGGCCAATATTTGATTGCCCTCACCTTCTCTATATCCATATTCAATTCATTTAAAGAGATTACAAATCCCAAATGTATAAGTTTTTTCCTCATGAAAGAACGTTTTTTCAAATTTACTAACAACTTCTCCTGCTGCAAGCTTCTCAACACCATATTTAAATGTCTCAAGTGCTCATCTTCAATCTTACTGAATATTAAGATATCATCTAAATAGACAATTACAAAATTACCAATAAAATCTTTAACTAATTCATTCATCAATGTCATAAATGTACTTGGTGCATTCGTTAAGCCAAACAACATAACCAACCATTCATATGCTCCTTCATTCATCTTGACTGTTGTCTTCCATTCATATCCTTCTCTCATCCTTATCTAATGATAACCANATTTCAAATTTGTGAGGGTCTATTTACTCACATAGAAATTTCACGTGACCTCCAACCAAAACTAGTGGGATGGATTTCAATTTAGTGAAGGTTTCAGGACTTCAGACTTCGAGAGCTCCAACAATAACAACTTTTGATTTCCCCAAACGTCGAATATGCGAATGGCCGAAAAATGGCAATGATTAACGACTCTTGGTGCATGCCGATATCGACAACTTACAAATATTTCGGGCCTCCGCGCTTTGAGAGGTTTACCTACTCCAAATTGCAACTATCATGAACTCGCAAACTATGAATTGATAGATCGAACGACTGACATTTGCCTCAAATCAACAATGGATCTGTGCTTTGTGCTTCAAGCTTCAGATCATTCCACTTCTCTACACTTCAGATCCTTCAGAGTGCCAAATTGACAAACTCACGAAGGGCGTGATCGATGATACACATGTCCTTGTGAATGGATGGTTTGGATCTGTTCCAGCCTTCGGGAGTTGTTGACCCAAACAAACTTCCAACCCACTTCCTCTAGAGTACCATATCTTTGAAATCCAAGATCCACTGACACGTGGCTCTCGTGATGACGGTTAGGATTCATTTCGAGGTTTAGAACTTTGGGAATCACACACACTCTTGCAGCTACACATCAACTCTTCTAGATGGCTGGACTTTTGAACTACCTCGGATCTATGGACATGTCTCCCCACAATTGGATGGTCCATATCTTCTCCAGTTCCCGGGTCTTTGGGAAAATTGTATCCTTTACACACAACACATGGAAACCTCTGAATGTGCGAAGTCCAAAGGACTTCACAGTTTAACATCTGTGCTACTCTCTCAGATTTGATGGCAAGAATATGTTTAGCTCCTCCTTGGGTGGATCTTATCCACTCGACCTAGAAAATGAAAGGTATTTTTAGTCATTCTTTCTCTTGACATTTAACACTCAAATGATTTGGGTCTTTTGCACACACCTTGTGTTCCTATGGAACTTGAGACTTAAATATTTTTAAGAAAATCTTCCCATGCACTCCTTTCATTCATATTCTTTGAGACTCTTAAACACTTGACTAAACGTTGGTGCTCTGCACACCTTGCAAGGGTTTTCTGAGCTTTTGTACTCGACTTAGTATACATGCACTCCTTGCACTCGATCTACACAACTTCATTTTATCTCTCCTGAACTACTGAGTCTGAACATGACTCTGCCTTTGCACTCCTTGCACGACTACTGTGCACTCCTTGCACCAGTATTTCAGAAGAGAAACAATTGAAATTTACAGAACACTTACAGGTTCATTCAATTAACCATAAAATGCACACACAGGAATATAAAACATAGAAATTAAATAACATGAAATTACTCAATTACTCAAAGGAAAACATGTACAGAGATATGGAAGTAGTCTTCTCCTATTATATTCATTCAACAAAGCATTTATAAAGTCCTCAGTAACAACTCTCTATAGTAGCTCTCAAAAAACAAAATTTCTCAGCAACAAATACAATTATCTTGAACAACCTCATTTGGGCACATGTTACATATATTTATACAAGAAGGTGCATCTGGAGGCTTCCTTCCCAATATTCTAGTGTTATCATACCATAATTAAATCATTTTCCCACTAAGGATTATTACAATAAATGACATTTACAACACATATACTAGTTGATGCTCAATATATGTACAATCGTACAACTAATTAAGATAATTACAATCTTTTGTGATCTCATGTAATGACTCAAGCCTCAAAACATTAAAATCTCCTTTAATTTCAATCTTTTCAAAATATCAAATTGATGTGCTCCCTTGGGTTTCAAAACAATTTGAATGCTTTCTTGATGCTGAGTTGTCCTCCACTGGACTTGATGAATGGTGTTGATGATGCTCCTGCATCATACTCCTATGGACAGAAAAAATCATGGAATCCTTTCCATGAGCTCCTGCATTGTCTTTCTATTCTTCTAGATATCAGTCATAGTTATCAAACTGGCATCTTCTACTAGATGGTCTCTCCACTTAACCAGATAATCAAAATAAATTTTCCTTTTGGTCTTCTTAGCAATCCTTTGTTCTAGAATTTTTTCTATATGTGGCTTCTCTTCTATGGGCATCTTTTGTTTCCACTGAATCTCCGCCTGACCATATGTTCCTTCTGTGTCATTCATCCTGTAAGGGTACAAGTTTGTTACATTGAATATTGGTGATATTCCAATGTCATATGGAAACTCAATCTCATAAGTATTTACAACAAATTTTCTTATGATCTTACAGGATCCTATCGTTTTCATTTTCATCTTGTTATATTTCCCCTTCAAAAATATCTCTTTCCTTAGATGTGCCAAAACATGATATCCAACTTCGAAATGAAAGTATCTTCTTCTCTGATTTACTATGCTTTTGTACTTATGGTGGTTATTTTGTAGTTGTCCCTTAATTTGATCATGTGATTTTTGCATTTCTACAACAAAATCCTCTGCTCCTTCGCTTCAGAATTCATCTCGTCCCAAATCTCTCAACTCTAAAATTCCTCTTAGATGCATCCCTTATACTATCTAGAATGGGATTTTACCAGTTCTCCTATTCAATGAGTCATTCTTGGGGTAAAATTTGATCCCACTGGTTGTTATGGTCAGTGATTAATCTCTTCAATAGGTTTCCTAAAATTCGATTTACAACTTTAGTCTGTCCATCCATTTGAGGATGATATGATGAACTAAAAGACACACATTTCCCCAACTTCTTCCACAATGTTCTCCAAAAATGTCCCACAAAATTAGTGTCTTTGTCTGAAACTATGCTCCTTGGTAATCCATGTAGTCTCACAATCTCCTTGAAGAATAAATTTTATATATGTGTAGAATCGTTGGTTTTGTGACATGGAACAAAATTTTCCATTTTTGAAAATCTATCAACAACTATGAAGAATGAATCATTTCCTTTCTGGGTTCTAGGCAATCCTAGAACAAAATCCATGCTTATAACATCCCATGGCCTGTCTGAAATAGGCAATGGTTGATACAATCTAGTGTTATGTTGTTTTCCTTTGGCATACTAGTAGATTCTACATCTGTACACACATTTATTTACATCAGATCTCATACACGACCAATAATATGAAGCAATCGACTATGCATATGTCTTATCATGGCCAAAGTGTCCAGCCAAACCTCCACTATGCTTTTCCTTCAACAGGTTATCCCTCATTGAACACTTTTGGATACACAACTGGTTTCATTTGAATAATAATCCACCTTGGATCAGATATTTCATCCACTGATTTTTCTCCCTCAACAAAGGGTTCTCACATGCTTCGTAAGCCTCTTTAAAATATGGATCTTCCTGATACATCTCCTTGACGTGTTCAAATCCCAAGGTCTCCACTTGAAATTCCTTCAAGATTAAACATCTCCTGCTCAAAGCATACACAACTTTTTTAGTGCTTCCACTAATATTCTTAGGAACAAAATTAAAATTCTGCTTGAATTCTACCCATTTGGCATGTCTCTGGTTCAAATTCTATTGTCTAGTTATAAACTGGAATGCCTGATTGTCAGAATATATAAAAACTCTTTCAGAATAAGATAATGCCTCCATTTTTTCAAGGCTTGAGTCACAACATAAAATTCTTTATCATATGTGGAATACTTTATCTTAACATTATTCAACTTCTCGCTGAAATAAGCAACAAGCTTATTGTCTTGACTCAAAACTGTGCCATTGGCCACTCCACTTGCATCACACTTAACTTGAAAAGTCTTCTTAAAATATGGTAGAACTAGAATATGTTGTTCTGTTATCTTTTCTTCCAACACTCTAAATCCTTTTTCATCTTCCTTTGTCCAATTCAAATATTTATGTTCTTTCTTTATGCTGTCCAATATAGGTGCGCAAATACTACTAAAATTGCTGATGAATTTCTTGTAAAAACTTGCCAATCCATGAAAACTTCTTACCTCAAATACACATCTTGTAGAAGGCCAATATTTGATTGCCCTCACCTTCTCTATATCCATATTCAATTCATTTAAAGAGATTACAAATCCCAAATGTATAAGTTTTTTCCTCATGAAAGAACGTTTTTTCAAATTTACTAACAACTTCTCCTGCTGCAAGCTTCTCAACACCATATTTAAATGTCTCAAGTGCTCATCTTCAATCTTACTGAATATTAAGATATCATCTAAATAGACAATTACAAAATTACCAATAAAATCTTTAACTAATTCATTCATCAATGTCATAAATGTACTTGGTGCATTCGTTAAGCCAAACAACATAACCAACCATTCATATGCTCCTTCATTCATCTTGACTGTTGTCTTCCATTCATATCCTTCTCTCATCCTTATCTAATGATAACCATTATTCAATTCTATTTTGTAAAAATAACTTGCTCCACTCAAACAATCCATCAAATCATCCATTCTGGGTAAAGGAAATATATACCTGATGGTTATCTTGTTAATGGCTCTAGAATATGTACACATTCTTTAACCTCCATCTTTATTTAGACTTAACATAGTTGGTACTGTAAAGGGGCTCAAAATTTCTCTGATCAAACCCTTATCCAACAACTCTTGGAATTGATTCTTGACCTCTTCATTCTCTCATGGTGTCAATCTATACATTGCTAATTTATTTGGAAAATTTTCTCCTAGAATAAGGTCAATATGGTGAGTAATACTCTTGATGGGTGACAAAGAGTGAGGCAACTCATCCACCACAATATCAACGAACGCATATATCAACTCCTGGACTTCTATAGGAAAATAATTCATAGAAGTGCTTGTAAGAATAAATCTCGGCTTACCTACAACAACAAACTACATTTCCTATTCTTTCTTGACTTCTTTAAAGAGTTCCTTCCCACTCATGACAAGTATACTTGGACTAGATTCTTCTTTGATACATTTATCTTCTATTGGCATCAACATATGTTTACACCCATTCTTTTCTAGGGTATAAGTGTTCTTTCTCCCATCATGTATGAAATTTCTGTCATATTTCCATCGTCTTCCCAACAAAACATGACAAACATCCATAGGTATGACATAACACATAACTTCATCATTATAACCATCTATCTTAAACACAAATTTTCATTGTCGACTTACCATGACTTGATGTCCTTTCTACAAACACGATACCTTGTACGAATTTGGATGTGCATTCGTATCCAGCTTCAACTTTTCCACCATCTCCGTGGATACTAAATTATCAGTACTTCCATTGTCTATAGTCATCTTGCATACCCTGTCTCTAGTCTTGCAATTAGTTCTGAACAAACTGTTCCTTTGGAATGGTTGTCTTACCTCTTTCACTGGCTTCATGAGAAATTTCCTCATCATGAGTGATCTTCCTTCTTACACAACTTTTTCCTTCATCTTCGCCTCCACATTATTTCATTGTGCTTCAGAAATGTGAGCTTCTCCACCTCCTGTTTTCTTTCTCTCGGGACATTCCCAAGACATGTTTCCTATATTTCCATAGGAATAACACTTTACTTCTCCTCCTCTACCTCTTCCTCTTACTCTAGGGAAATATTTTCTTCCACCATAATTTCCTCCTTGAGAACTTCCTCCTCTCTTTTTCTAACTGTGACATCTCCCAACTTCTGGTCTAGGCTT
>JZKD02S0172294.1:0-23065 GCA_000966675.3 Picea glauca | reverse complement strand
GAAAGTGGTTGGTGAATTTGTTAAGCCAAAGGGCATGACTAGCCATTCGTAGAGACCTTCCTTAGACTTGAAGGTTGTCTTCCAGACATCTATTGGTTCGATGGGAAGCTGGTTGTAGCCAGACTTCAGGTCAATCTTGCTGAAGAACTTTTCCCCCTTGAATGGGATAGCGGTTCCTGACTTTGATTTTGTTTAAGGCTCTGTAATCAATGCAAAGTCGCCAAGTCCCATCCTTCTTCTGCACTAGTACAATCAAGCTTCCACAAGGGGAGGAGTTGGGTATGATGTGCCCCTTTTGAAGAAGCTCTTGGATCTGACGCCTGATTTCTTCATTCTCCATCAGCGAGCATCGATAGACTGGTCCATTAGGTAGAGGTGCATTGGGGGTCAGATCAATTGGATGCTTGACTTGGCAGTGTGTCGGTACCCCTGTATGTGAGACAAAGATGTCTTTGTATTTTTCCACAATCCTGTCCACTTGCTTTTTCTGCAAAGAGAGGTGTTGTGTAGAGGCCAAAAATGTGGCAGCGACCTTCTGCTTACTGTGAGCATGGATCACAAAGAAGACAAACTTCCCGGTCTGTGAAATGACCTTATTGCATTGCTTAGCAGAGATTAAAGAAATAGTAGTAGACAGTCCACCTCTGGGATCCTGTACAATTGTTTACCCAAGGTAATAATAACACTGCGGGGTCTAGACTCATACACAACACGACACTTCCACAAATATGGTTCTCCTAAAAGAACATCACAAACTTCAAGGGGAGAAATATCACACAGTACCTCATCTTTGAAAGGCTTGATGTCGTAGGACAGGCGACACTGTTGGCTGACACACATATCTCTTCCTTGACGAAGCTAGCCGATGGTGTAGGGTTGCGAGTGCGGTGTTGTTGGTAGGTTCAACCGCTTGACGACCTCTTCTGAAATTAGGTTATTATGACTACCACTGTCAACAATGAAGTGAATCCGAGCCCCCTTGACCCACATCTGTGAGTGAAATAGGTGTTCCCCTTCCTTTGGTTCTTCTGGTTTGCTTAGATGGACTTTGGTGGTAGCGACTGTGGCACTGGGTTCAACATCGATAATCCGCTTGCCTCCTTCAGGGTTTGACTTGGAATCAGAATCGACCTCTGACTCGGAAGCCTTCAGCTTGACCATGAGGGACTGCTTGGAGTGACATTCGTCGATGTTGTGCCAAGTACTTTTATGGTACTCACACCATTTTCCCACGTCCTTCTTCGTCTTCTCGTTGCCTTTCTTGTGTTGTAGCTTGGACGGACTGTCTTGAGGGAAACCATCAGTACTTGGTCCCCTACTGCGTGGGTTGGGGTTTCCTTTGCCCTGCTTTAGCTGTGAGGGGTTTGTAGATCCAAACTCTCGTCGTTTCTGCTCAAATTTCTTCTCGATATTGACAACGTATCTATAAGTTGTGCCCAATGTGGGGATGTCGAGGAACTCCATTTTTGTTTGAATGTATCTATGCAAACAACCGTGGTATTTGAGCACCAAATGACGCTCATAATCTTTGATACCCAATTTGGTGCGTAGGGTATGGAAAATATTGGTGAAGTCTGGTACTGTCCGGTCCCTTTCTTGACGTAGGGTGGTCCATCTGGTGTACTGGTCCTTGTAGCTTCCAACAGGGTAGTACTATTCTTTAATGGCATTCCGGAAGGAATCCCATGTAGGGGCCACCACAAAAATTGCAGATTCCTCCACGACCCTTTGCTTAGAGTAGGTATCCTTCCAGTATTTAACATGGGGAATGACCTTGAGGAGTGAAAAAGTGATCTTTTCCCGATCGAAAAAAGTGTGGACCGAAAAATATCCTTCAAGCAGATTTAACCATTTATCTACAACATCCGCATATATCAGTCTTTCAAATAATGGAATATCAAAATTTACCTGTACCTTGAAGGGGGTTGCATGGCCGCCTGATGAAGATGTTGAAAGATTTGCGCAAAGTTGTCCATCATTTCATTCCTTTGTCGCACGACGGCTTCCTTGAGCAACATTTTAATAGAATCTCTTGCTCCATCATCTTTCTTTTCGTCTCCCATGGGTTTTTGTCAGGCTCGGCGCAATCGATCTGGTAATGGCTCGATTGGTTCGAGTCCCAACTTCTTGTACCTAGAACTTGTCGGGGACATGCATGAAGAAAAATAAATGAAGAGCAGTTCACTTTGATACCACTGATCCAGATTTAGGAGCGGAACGAACTAATTACAAATTGAATACCATAAACACACAGATAGGAAGAATAACACAAATTTTCAGTGAACAATATCTTCTATTAAATAATAAAATACGCTGAAACTATAAAACTGCAGAACTGAAACTTGCTCGAATGGTGGTAGCTATCTCTAAGAAGAGATGTGGCTGCTACGTGCATCCTTCTGAGTTGAATGGATTACAATGAGGATCCATAGACTCTTTTCATATTATTCATGAATGCCAAAACCCTAGACATCCAAAAACCTAACCCTAGAAGGTGAAACGCCAAAAGTCACGTGGGCCCTATGGGTAAGTTGGTGTAATTTGGTATCTCAACTTCCTAGGGTCATAAATTTTTCATACGACCTCCGTTTTAGGCGTGTGATAGCCGATTGGAAAGGTCTTTCAGAGAACTACACTGTCTCCGTCTACAACATGATTGTGGCAAGCCAAAAAAACAATGTTTAGGGCTCTAAAACAACCCTGAAAGTACAACAAGATGTGTTGACATGAAAACATACAAAATAAGCCAGTTGGATTAGGCAAGAGGCCACCTGTATCCACCTGGAGAATGTGTGAGGCTTCAGACAACCCCAGAAGTGTAGAACTCACAATTATAAAGCAGTACAGAAAGACGTGCTAAATAAAAATGGACACGAGGAGCCAGTTGAAATAGGTTGGTGGCCACCAATATCCACCTAGATCAATCCTCCCCCCTTAGGAAGCAATGGTCTCCATTTTGTTGAGTTCCCCCATCAGGTGAGGAAACTTCTGCTCGATTTAGCCCCGGGTGAGCCACTTTCCTTGGTGTAGGAGTTGCCCTACCTTGACAACCTGATAAAGATGGATCCGCTGCTGGCGAGTGCCCTTGACCTGTGTGTCCACAATCTAATCGGTGGATGATTGTTCCATGCAGTCAGGGTTGAGCTCTGTTGGTGTCAGTTTTTTGTCGATCTCAGAGGTGTTCAATAATGGTGGAAAATATGGCCGAAGGAGGTCCGCATTGAATACTGGATGTAGACCAAGGAAGGGTGGAGTGTTGAGCTCAAAAGAATTGCTACCCATAGCCTTGGTGATAGTGTAAGGCCCATAATGAAGTGGCTGAAGATTTCGATGGGGCCTGTTAAGACGCTCCTTCTGCAAATGTAACCAAACTTTTTCGCCAACCTGAAACTGGTGTTGTAACCTGTGTTTATCATGGCACTGCTTGTACTTAGCATTGGATTTTTGCAAAATCTCNGCCTGTGTTGAGTGAGAACTACGCCCACATCATAGTCAGATGCATCAGTCTCAATCTCGAATGGTTGTTGCAGATCGGGCAAGGAGAGTATTGGAGCTGAGCACAAACAATGTTTCAGATCTTTGATTGCTCGTTGCTGCTCCTTCCCCCACACGAACTTGGCCCTACCACCGCCTTTGGTCACCTGGCTGAGGCCCCAGGAAATATGGGAGAATCCCAACACAAACCCTCGGTAAAAATTGGCGAGTCCTAAGAATCTTTGAAGCATGGTCAATGTGGTCGGGGTTGGCCAGTCACGGATGACTTGGATCTTAGCTGGATCAACATGTACCCCATGCTCATCAACAATGTAGCCTAGTTATTGGACCTTGTTCATGCCAAAAGAGCATTTTTCCAAGTTTTGGCATAAAGCTTGTGCTGCCACATAATGCTCAAAACCTGTTGAATATGCCGCATGTGCTCCTCCCATGTTTTATTGAAGATGAGGATGGCATTCAAATATACTACCTGTTAGAGTCGGAAGTCACCCCTGGATTACAGCAGGAGCAGAGCCCAACGCCCATCAGTTTATGTCACGATTTGTTTAATGGGGTGATCAAATGGAGGTTAACTCAAGACGATGCGACTCTATCTCAGAAACTAGGCCAGGCATGTATGGGCAAACAAGGTCTTAGATGAACTTCAGACAGTAAGTTGTAGTAAGGGTGAGTAGGGGGAATACTTGTATCAGAAATATGCAAGGGTCTGTCGTAAACATCAGGTCTCTAACAGACTATAGAGGAAAGCATCTAAACGCAAGATCTTCTTACATTCAAATGCAGAAAACCAGAGAAGACAATAATGCCACAATAAATCCTTTATCATAACAGAATTGCCATAATTTGTTCGAATCAGTCGACAACGAACTCTCTTAGCATAAGATGAACACCAGATGGAGTGAGAATATTGTCTGTTATTGAACAAGAAATCTTGCATACCAATACATAACCATAAAACTAGAGTCTATACTAAAACTTTTACAATCGGGAGCTTCGCTGTACCGTCCATCCCTACAAAAATGGCGAAAATGCCTACATATACTCAAAACAACAACAACAAAAAAATCGAGACGTTGCATTAAACACATTGCATCTGCATGGCTTCTGATGATCTGCATTTGCAGTCTCTGAATGATTGTGCACCTATGGCAGACACAATCGAACTCCTGACAGCTCCGCGGGCAAATTGGCGTGCCTTTAATTCGTCGCCAGACTTTCCCATTATGGCAGAGGCGATGTCTAACCACCACCAACTGTTTCAATAACTGCTTTATTGGGATTGAGGATGGCCCGGCCAAGATAATTAGAGCATGACCACCGGCTAGGCTAAACTCTAGCTCCTCTCGCTATTCGTCGCTTCATCAGTTCAATGGTTAAACTCTCGATCCTCCCTTATGCGATCCTCTGAGACTTGAAAGTCAGCGAAGGTTGACCTCCCCTTCGTACTGCTCGCAACTCGCCCTTTTCGTGAGTTGTAGCATCAAATCTTGGCACCTTCCCTTCACGAACCCTTGAGAAGCGATATTTAATCTTCCCTCTCGCGTTCTCGCTACTCGCGACTTCGTAAGTCCAAGTGTTGAGCTCTCATGCCCTTCTCCCGCAAATCCCTGAGACACGAGAGGTCAATGGGGCATTGACTCCCTTCTCTAGGCGATGCGTGTCCACCCGTCAATCATGTGGGCCCCACCTTGAAGTTTTGCCATGTGTTCTCTCGTGCTCGGCTTTCGGCACTTCGCTACTCACGACTTGGAGCATCCAACCTTTGGGCTCCTACCTTGCGAACCTTCAAGTTCAAGAGATCCCTGGATCTCTGCCACCTGTCCTCCTCAGATGGACGACTCTGATCCTCTCGTGGCTTCGCCACTCGCAACTTGGAGCATCCAACCTTTGGGCTCCTACCTTGCAAACCTCCGAGTTCACGAGATCCCTGGATCTCTGCCACCTCCGAGTCTTAAAATATAGGTTAACTTGGTAGCCCTGATATCCCGATGACCGTTGATCTGTTTTTATGGATAAATCCAGGTCGTTGACAACGTAATTTCACCCGCTCATTTGATTGGAAGCCGTAAAACGATATTTTTTCCATGTTGTGCTCGGGCGCTTCTCGTGTAACTTGCAGACTCGAATGCTCTCGATCCCAAGACAAGAATTATCGCTAACATTAGGCTCCATGGGGGATAGAGTCGTCCCTGTGATGCTCTAAGAACTCATTCTGCAGCTTCAGTGCCTTGCTGTTGGGCTATGGAGTCATGCTCAGAACATCCCACTGCTGAAAATACAGCCCGAAAAATAAAAGTAACAAAATAAAGTTACATTCCCAAAGGATATTATTTATATATAGTCCTAATGCTAATAAAATATTTTACATGGGCTAGGTGAAAGAGAACTTCCACCATAGCCATTCAAGCAGCTTCCTGGATAGAAGCTCCTTCCTTCTGTTGGCGATCACCAGCAGATAGTGTAACCGTGACAGCAGAATGGCTACACTCTTCAGCTTCTCCTCACAGGGTGAAGTTGATATGGAACAGGGCGGCTCCAAGGCATAAAGGACATGCCACTCCATGTACTCGCCGACAAGGTCATAGAATGAGTGGCGAATTTCGGAAAATTGGTGACAGGCAGCCTCCTCTGCTACAGAGTTGCTCGCATGTGATTGAATATCTTTGATAAGCACAGGTGAGTGGACAACTGATGTAAGCTCACTGATCTCAGGTGGTAGCTGCTCGCTGACTGGCTCTGGACAGGAAATATTCTGCTCCTCTGGTTCGGTCTCCCCCAGGTCCGATTCGTATTCATCATAAATAGGGATCATGGGGTGGTTCTGTTTGTTGACTGGCTCTTCAGTATCTCTATAGTGATCAAAACTAGGATAAGCTTGTTGCTCATCATCACTATAATATATATCAAAAAGGGGTTGTCCTTCATTGATATGATCCTCCTCCAGAATAGTGATCCCATCAAAAAATTTCGTTTCAGGGACAACAGGACCTGCTGCTTCTGGCTGCTCATACATAATCCTTTTCTCTTTAATTCTAGGTAAAAATATATCGTGAGAAACCCCCTGGGGGAAAAAGAGAAGAAACCTCTTCCACAACTAACCGCTCTTTTAAAAAGAGAGGGTCTTCGTCATCATGAGCAGAGCTGCTAGGAACATCTAAAAGAGAAAGTGCATCTGAAATAATGTCAGATGCTTCCGTTTTAGGGCTAACACAATTAATATCATTCAACGGCTCTATATTTTCACAGCAGATGCTTTCCTCCACAGTAAGGGCTTCATCATGGACCTGGTCTTCAGGGCCAGCAGAGGCTTCCTGAAGCGAAGAAAACTCCTCACAACAGTTTTCAAACAAACCATCAGCTGGATAGTAGTCTTTACAAAATGAATTGAAAGCTGTATGAAAACCTGTTAAAGAGCGGATGCTTGCAGCGGGAAGAGACCGACACCATTCAAGAGTAGCGCCCTTCAATGAATACCTGAAGAGCTTAATCTGGACATCCTCATGCGTGATATGGTGTCGGTGGATTGCCTCATGGAAGTCCAGTAAATGCTTAGCTGGTTCCTCCCAACTTGTTGCATGAAATTCAGGGAGGAAATCTTCCCATATGCCTTTATCATGAAGCGCATTAGGAAAACCAACTATCTGGGAAAAGTCACAGAAATCAAACCTTTGAGCCAGAATTTTCTCCATATCGAACCAGTGGAGTCGCCAATCGATCCTCGAATCATGGAGTTGCCAGGTGAAAGATGCGCAGCTTCAGATGTGCCTGGTCCTTGTTCACCATCAAAGACCAGATCTTAACATTGTCGTTACCCTAGGAATCTTCTCAGGCTGAGAAAGTAGCTACTGAAACCTTCTCGAGAAAGCTCCTTAGGGTCAGCTTCCAGGTGTGCTAACAGTAGTCACAGCTGAAACAGTGATGTGGAAACAATGGAGTCACCATAGTGGAGTCGCCAGGTGCACAATAGCAATATTTAAGGGCTCTGATGTCTGATGCACCTTTAGAATCAGAGGCTCAATGTCATTCTTCCCAGGGAAGATCTTCAACTTCGTCCCCGGCAACGACACCAGAAATGTTAGCGTCGGAAGTCACCCCTGGATTGCAGCAGGAGCAGAGCCCAATGCCCATCAATTTATGTCATGATTTGTTTAATGGGGTGATCAAATGGAGGTTAAATCAAGACAATGCAACTCTATCTCAGAAACTAGGTCAGGCATGTATGGGCAAACAAGGTCTTAGATGAACTTCAGACAGTAAGTTGTAGTAAGGGTGAGTAGGGGGAAGACTTGTATCAGAAAGATGCAAGGGTCTGTCGTAAACATCAGGTCTCTAACAGAATATAGAGGAAAGCATCTAAACGTAAGATCTTCTTACATTCAAACGCAGAAAACCAGAGAAGACAATAACGCCACAATAAATCCTTTATCATAACAGAATTGCCATAATTCGTTCGAATCAGACGACAACGAACTCTCTTATCATAATATGAACACTAGATGGAGTGAGAAGACTGTCTGTTATTGAACAATAAATATTGCATACCAATACATAACCATAAAACTAGAGTCTGTGCTAAAACTTTTACAATTGGGAGCTTCGCTCTACCATCCATCCCTACAAAAATGGCGAAAATGCCTACATATACTCAAAACAAAAACATCAACAAAATCAAGACATTGCATTAAACACATTGCATCTGCATGGCTTCTGACAATCTGCATTTGCAGTCTCTGAATGATCGTGCACCTATGGAAGACGCAATCGAACTTCTGACAGCTCCGCGGGTGAATTGATGTGCCTTTAATTTGTCGCCGGACTTTCCCATTATGGCGAAGGCGATGTCTAACCACCACCAATTGTTTCAATAATTGCTTTATTAGGATTGAGGATGGCCCGGACAAGATAATTAGAGCATGCCCGTCGGCTAGGCTAAACTCTAGCTCCTCTCGCTATTCGCCGCTTCGTGAGTTCAATGGTTAAACTCTCGATCCTCCCTTATGCGATCCTCCGAGACTTGAAAGTCAGTGAAGGTTGACCTCCCCTTCGTACTGCTCGCAACTCGCCCTTTTCGCGAGTTGTAGCGTTGAATCTTGGCACCTTCCCTTCATGAACCCTCGAGAAGCGATATTTAATCTTCCCTCTCACGTTCTCGCTACTCACGACTTCATAAGTCCAAGTGTTGAGCTCTCATGCCCTTCTCCCGCGAATCCCCGAGACACGAGAGGTCAACGGGGCATTGACTCCCTTCTCTAGGCGATGCGTGTCCACCCGTCAATCATGCGGGCCCCACCTTGAAGTTTTTCCATGTGTTCTCTCATGCTCGGATTTCGGCACTTCGCTACTCGCGACTTGGAGCATCCAACCTTTGGGCTCCTACCTTGCGAACCTCCAAGTTCACGAGATCCTTGGATCTCTGCCACCTGCCCTCCTCGGATGGACGACTGTGATCCTCTCGTGGCTTCGCCACTCACGACTTGGAGCATCCAACCTTTGGGCTCCTAGCTTGCGAACCTCCGAGTTCACGAGATCCCTGGATCTCTACCACCTCCGAGTCTTAAAATATAGGTTAACTTGGTAGCCCCGATATCCCAATGACCGTTGATCTGTTTTTATGGATGAATCCGGGCCGTTGACAACGTAATTTCACCCGCTCATTTGATTGGAAGCCGTAAAACGAGATTTTTTCCATGCTGCACTCGGGTGCTTCTCATGTAACTTGCAGACCCGAATGCTATCGAGCCCAAGACAAGAATTATCGCTAACACTACCACAAAGGAGTTGGTGAAGGGTCTCAATACATTGTCCATCAACCTCATGAAAGTGGTTGGTGAATTTGTTAAGCCAAAGGGCATGACTAGCCATTCGTAGAGACCTTCCTTAGACTTGAAGGTTTTCTTCCAGACATCCGTTGGTTCAATGGGAACCTGGTGGTAGCCAAACTTTAGGTCAATCTTGTTGAAGAAATTTTCCCCCTTGAGTTGGTCAAGAAGGTCATCAATCTTGGGAATGGGATAGTGGTTCATGACTGTGATTTTGTTTAAGGCTCTATAATCAATGCAAAGTTGCCAAGTCCCATCCTTCTTCTGCACCAGTACAATCGGGCTTCCGCAAGGGGAGGAGCTGGGTCTGATGTGCCCCTTTTAAAGAAGCTTTTGAATCTAACACTTGATTTCTTCATTCTCCATCAGCGAGCGTCGATATACTGGTCCATTAGGTAGAGGTGCATCGGGGTTCAGATCAATTGAATGCTTGACTTGGCAGTGTGTCGGTACCCTTGTAGGTGAGATGAAGATGTCTCTATATTCTTTCACGATCCCGTCCACTTGCTTTTGATGCAAAGAGAGGTGTTGTGTAGAGGCCATGGATGTGGCGACGACCTTCTGCTTACTGTGAGCACGGATCACAAAGAAGACGAACTTATCGATCTGTGAAATGACCTTACTACATTGCTTAGCATAGATTAAAGAAATAACAGTAGGTGGTGCCACCTCTGGGATCTTGTACAATTGTCTACCCAAGGTAATAATAACACTGCGGGGTATACACTCATACATAGCATGACGCTTCCACAAATATGGTTGTCCTAAAAGAACATCACAAAATTCAAGGGGAGAAATATCACACAATACCTCATCTTTGAAAGGGTTGATTTCACAGGACAGACGAAACTGTTGGTTGACACGGAGATCTCTTCCTTGACAAAGTCAGTCGATGGTGTAGGGTTGTAGGTATGGTGTCATTGGCAGGTTCAACTGCTTGATGATCTCTGATGAAATTAGGTTCTTCTAACTACCGTTGTCGACAATGAAGTGAATTAGAGTCCCCTTGACCCACATCTGCGAGTGAAAGAGGCATTCCCCTTCCTCTGGTTCTTTTGGTTCGCTTGGTCGTATTTTGGTGGTAGCGACCATGGCACTGGGCTTAGCATCGATAATCCACTTCCCTTCTTCAGGGTTTGACTCAGAATCAGAATTGACCTCTGACTTAGAAACCTTCAGCTCGACCACGAGGGACTGCTTGGAGCGACATTCGTCGGTGTTGTACCAAGGACTTTTATGGTACTCACACCATTTTCTCGTGTCCTTCTTCGGATTCTTGTTTCCCTTCTTGTGTTGTGGCTTGGATGGATTGTCTTGAGAGCAGCCATCGTGACTTGGCCCTCTGTTGTCTAGGTTGGGGTTGCCTTTGCCCTGCTTCACCTATGAGGGGTTTGCAGATCCAAACTCTCACCATTTCTACTTAAATTTTTGCTCGATCTTGACAGCGTATCTATAAGTTGTGCCCAATGAGGCGATGTCCAGGAACTCCATTTCTATTTGAATGTATCTATGAAAACAACCGTGGTATTTGAGCACCAGATGACGCTCAAAATATTTGATACCGAATTTGGTGCGGAGGGTATGGAAATTATTGGTGAAGTCTGGTAGTATCTGATCCCTTTCTTGATGTAGGGTGGTCCATCTGGTGTACTGATACTCGTAGCTTCCAACAAGGTAGTACTGTTATTTAATGGCGTCCTGGAAGGAATCCCATGTAGAGGCCACCACAAAAATTGTAGATTCCTCCACGGCCCTTTGCTCAGAGTAGGTATCCCACTAGTCTTTAACATGGGGAATGTCCTTGAGGAGTCCAAAAGTGATCTTTTCCCGATAGAAAAAATTGTGGACTGAAAAATATCCTTTGAGCAGATTTAACCATTTATCTACAGCATCCGCATCTATCAGTCCTTCAAATAATGGAATATCAAAATTTACTTGTACCTTGAAGGGGGTTTCATGCCCTCCTGATGAAGATGCTTCTCCCGTGGGAAACCGTCGAAGGATCTGCGTGAAGTTGTCCATCATTTCATTCCTTTGTCACGTGAGGGCTTCCTCGAGCAACATTTTAATAGGATCTCTTGCTCCATCATCTTTCTTTTCGTCTCCCATGGGATGTTGTCGGGCTTGGCGTGACCGATATGGTAATGGATCGATTGGTTAGAGTCCCAACTTCTTGTACCCAGACCTTGTCGGGGACATGCACGAAGAAAAATAAATGAAGAGTAGAACGCTCTGATACCACTGATCCAAATTTAGGAGTGGAACGAACTGATTACAGAATGAATACCATAAACACAAAGATAGGAAGAATAACACAAATATTCAGTGAACAATATCTTCTATTAAATAATGAAATAGGCTGAAACTGTAAAACTGCAGAACTGAAACTTGCTCGAATGGTGGTAGCTATCTATAAGAAGAGATGTGACTGCTACGTGCATCCGTCTGAGTAGAATGGATTACAATGAGTCTTCATAGGCCCTTTTCATATTACTCATGAATGCCAAAACCCTAAACATCCAAAAACCTAGCCCTAGAAGGTGAAACGCCAAAAGTCATGTGGGTCCTATGGGTAAGTTGGTGTAATTTGGTACCTCAACTTCCTAGGGTCATAAATTTTGCATACGACCTTTGTTTTAGGCGCATGATAGCCCGTTGGAAAGATCTTTCAGAGAACTACACATTTCGTCGTCAAACTCTAACTTTGTCTATAGTCTTACTGTGGCGAGTCAAAAAAACAATGTTTAGGGCCCCAAAACATCCCTGAAAGTACAACAAGATGTGCTGACATGAAAACATACAAAATAAGGAAAATGGATTAGGCGAGAGGCCACCCGCATCCAACTAGAAAATGTGTGAGGCTTCAGACAACCCCAGAAGTGTATAACTCACAATTATAATGCAGTACAAAAAGACGTGCTGAACAAAAACGGACACGAGGAGCCATTTGGAATAGGTTGGTGGCCACCAATATCCACCTGGATCAAGTTAGCACCATGGTAGAGTCAAGCTTGGTAAACTCACCTTCCAAGATCCTTCCTCAAGAGACCTTCAATGATTTTGAAAAGCACACTAGAGGCATCGGCTCCAAGTTCATGAGGAAAATGGGCTATGATGGCCAAAAGCTAGGAAAGGAAGGCCACATGATTTTGATCCCCATTGTAGCTCAAAAGAGGCCCAAGCCTAAAGGCCTAGGATTTATTAAACAATAATCTAGCACAATTTCAACTCATACCACCTTCATCAACACAAGAGGAATCATAAAATAATCCATTCCCATGGAGGAAAAGGAAACAAGAAAATAAGTGTGCAAAAGCCAATCAAATATGGTTGTAGAGGATTAGAAGAGGGTAGCAAAGAGATGATTATTTCATCCAGATCCACTCCAAATTTTAGGGGACCAAGAAACCAAGCTGAAAAGCATCATCACAAACCGAGAAGGCATGGCATAGTATCTTTGGTTTGTTTCTATTGCAAGAAAAGGGGTCATAAGGCTGGAAGTTCTTGGCATTCTAGAAGGCCAACCAGCTCATGAAGAAACTATCACCAGTACTATATATTGACTAGACATTAGGAGGCCAAATGTTGGAGGCTTCACCTGGAGCTCCATCCCAAGAACCAAACAACCAAGAAGAAAGATTGGAGAGTCAAGATCAAGGGCAAAGAGAAACTGCTTGCACTTGCAGTTCAAGGAGTAGCAGTTGTCTAATGACCTATTGTAGTATCTAATGTCATCTCTAACCATGATATGGACAATAGTCTTATGCCAAAGGCAACCCCTATTAAGCTCTTATCTTTCATCTTGCAACAAAGGCATCCTTTCTTGGAGACTTGTCAGAGTTTACTTGATGATTGGAGAAGAAGTTCAAAGGAAGTTAAAGCTTTTGGGGACCAAAAGTTTGCAAATGCGAAAGTGTGATCTGAATTGGATCTTTGCCAAAATATATTTGTAAACTTTGTAATAAACATTTAATTGTTTTTGACAAAGTTGAGAAAATGTCCAAAATTTACTTGGAAGTTAAAACAAACCATTGTGATGGTTGGTCTTCGAAGGCCGTCCATTAATAATGAAGGTTGTGGTGAAGAAGGACATGAATGGGGTAGATGTAAAGAGAATTGGGGAAGCTTGAAGGGAAGTAGCAGAGATGAGAGATTGAAGAGTACTACCTGCTTGAAGATTGGAGGACGAAGGAGTCAAGGAGCCTGTCCACGATGAGCGAAGGTGTCTCTGAGCCATGGCCATCTACAATTTTTTTGTTAGTGAGTAACAATGCATGATATTTTTAAGCATGCTTAGCTCACTCTTTCTAATGGATTTCCAAAGCATAATATATCCCCACTGAACTTGGTTTTCCCATTTGAGTTGCAAGGGTGAAATCTTTGTCTTATGGTGTGATTTTATTGTGTGTGATTGAGTATCTATTTTGTGGTTGAAAGTTATGTCTCAGCAATTGAATGTGAATGTGAATGTGAATGCATTCACTATGCTTATGTTTTTAATTCAAAGTAATTCCACCAATGAACCACTGGTATGAACTAATAAAGTGTTGCAAGTGTTGGTTTGATTGAACCATCTTTGGCCCTACTATTATCTTATTGTTCCTTCAACTCTTGCTGCTACTTTTGACTCCATTTGCCCTATGAATGCACTAGTCTAAGATATTTTTCTTGAGTTTTTTTATCACAATCTATAAACATCCAATACCTTTGAACAATTACTAACACCTTCTAACCCTAATGTAGATTGACCTGCTAACTTTGTTGCTGCTATTATTCTTTGAGTTATAGTTATACTTTGCAGCACTTAAAGCTTCTAAAAGCAGTTTGAGGGATTAATGCATACTTGCTTCTGATGAATGATGGTGTTATGATATTGATAATTAGTTATTATTACTCATTTTGAAGCATTTATTGTTGAAGTATCGTATTGTGATTATTGTCATTTATGCATATTTGCTTACTTCATCAATATATTAGTCAATTGCTTATATCAAGAAAGTCTCTGATTATATGAAGTACTAACCAGCAAGTAACCTTGCAAATACAGTTTCTTGTTGCTTTGTTCCGGGCAAGTACATTTCTGGTTATTATTATCTTTTATTGGTTGTTTAGCCGGACTTTCTGATCGGTGGTGACTTGTGAGAGGGAAACCTTTACCTTATCCTTTACCTTTTGCCTTCTCAAAACCCTAGGTCACTGGGGATGTCTCCCCTGGGCCTACCACCCTAAATAGAAAGAGACTTCATGTTGAGGTGACAGTGATAGGATAGTCTCTCATTGCGTCAGTTTGTCTCCATTTACCTTTCCTTTACATCCAAGTACAAATTGTGCGATAACAGGTCTCTCCCAAGATAACCCAGTAACTAGAATCTCCAAAAACCTTTCTCCTTGGCCAAATTGAATTGATCTAGCTCCACAAATACGCCCCCCTTGTTGGAAACCCTCAATGGTGTGCCCTCTCTCTCTTTGTACTTGTGGCTGGTGTAGAATCCTTCTGAAGCTGCGTAGATCTGATGTAGAATGGTGAGGGAGGAATATTTCACCTCCGTGACCAAGATTGGACCAGGTTGGGTGGGATCTTTCACCACTGAGCTGATATCTAGGGTTTGTTAAGTCAAAACCCTCAAAATCCCCAAGGGCATGGGTTCATGAGCTAGAAGTCAAATATCAAAATGATAATCAACATGAATGAGAGAATAGAGGCCCTTGTCTCTCTTTTATCCTTCCTTCTCACCTTGTCCCTCCAAAGTGACTTTTACTTTATTAATTATTAATTAAATCACTGTAATTAATTAATTAACTATTTTACCTCTAAAAAGTACCTTATCTCTCCTTGTGGCTTCCCTGGCAACTGAAAGTCACTTATCATCATCCTATCCTGTAGTGTTGTTCCTCCCGATTCCAATGAGCTATTACATTAAGAGGTTCCTCCAAGTATTATGCCCAATATGACCTCCTTAGTGAATTTAATTAATCATATAGCCCAAAATAACTCAAAATCATGGAAATCATCAGAGTGCAACGGAACCAAAGATACGCTGTGCGGAATGGATCATAATGATGAAATAAGATGAGCGATGCAAGCCTGACCCCAAAATACCCCTCAATAGTCCCTGTACTCGCTATAACCTCCATCTGGCTACTCTGGTCATCATAACACTCTGTAATATAATCATGTCCCAAAGTGGGGACATTACATGAGAACATAAATGAAGATGATCTATTAGCCTCCTCTGAGCAATAGAGTTGACGAGAAAACTCTAGATGATTCTCCTATGTGAGGCAATGGGGAAGAATATCTGTAGAGTGGACATGCCTGTAGACGAGCATAGGTGAACGTGTGAAGATTTAGTTCTTCTGTGTAATGTAGTGAGCCAGAGATATGGACATCCCTATGGATGTGTCCCTAGTGGATGAGCACTAGTGGGTGTTGTTAGCGTCAGAAGTCGCCCCTGGATTGCAGCAGGAGCAGATCCCGACGCCCATCAGTTTATGTCACGATTTGTTTATAAAAGGGATGATCAAATGGAAGTAAACTCAGAACAATATCGTTTCAACTCTAAAACTAGGCCAGGCATGCATGGGCAAGTGAGGTCTTAGATAAACTTCAAACAGTGAGTTGTAATAAGGGTGAGTAGGGGGAAGACTTGTATAAGAAGAGTGCAAGGTTCTGTCGTAAACAACAGGTTTCCAACAGACTGGGAAGAAAGCATCCAAACGTAAGATCTTCTTACATTCAAACACAGAAAACTAGAGAATACAATGATGCAACGATAAATCCTTTATCATGACATAATTGCAACAATTCATGCAAATCAGTGGATCATGAACTCCCTAGTATGAGATGAAAGCTTAGATGGAGTAGGAAAACTGTTTGTCATAAAACAAGAAATCTCATATACCGATGCACAACCAGGGAACTAGAATGGTTGTTAAAACTTTACAGTCGGGAGCTTCGCTCTATCATCGATCCATTACAAAATACAAAGACTGAGTCTATATACTCAACAAAATTTGCATATCAGAGGCATGTTAAGTCATCTAAGGCATGGTGTCCCTTCAGCCAAATTCGGACGGATAACTTTCGTCAGACGCCACCTTAACTGCGCATGGCTCCTGCAGGGGAGATAGTTGCAACATTAAAGGCCAACATGGTGTGCGCAAACTTTCTCTGGTCAGATGAGGACCAGCCATGACCCTTTGGAGAAAATCAGTGTATAGGACCATCTCGAGCAAACTGTCTACCAGAACCCCCATACCTTGCATTCAATAAGTGAGCTGAGGTTTCAACTACCTCTGTTCAGCTTCATTTAATTCTTTAGCGAGGACCAGAATCAAAGTAGGGCTGAACTGGTCTTGGAGGACACCGTATTCCCTTCTATGGAAAAACCCAATGATTTGGCACCTTTGCATAACTCTCTTCCTTTCTCAAGTGACCGTGGGTGGTGACCCTGCGTTTATTCTCGAAGGCGCTTTCGGCGTTTGTGAATATGGAGGGGTTGATCCTTTCTTATCATAGTCGCGATGAGCGAAACACCGAGATGGTTAAATTTGGCGCCACGCATCCTTCTCAGATCTGACGGTCCTGGACCCGCTCGACGATGCTGTGGGCCTGATTCTTGGACATTCCCGACACCTCGCGTATCGGGAATATGACGGGGCTGCTCCTTGCGCCCCGGAGTCGCGATGGGCAAAACGCCGAGATGGCTCAATTGGGCGCCAAGTGTCCCCTTTGGATGGACGGTTGAGAATGCTCCATAATACTGTGGGCCCGACTTTGGGTGCCTTCGGAGTTCGGTGTTTCGAGATATAGGGCAACATGGAACCTTCACCCTTCGAACTCCCGAATGTCGAAACGCCGACGCGACTAGATCTCGCACCACACGTCCTTTGGGATGAACGGCTGCTATCCATTCCTGCATACAATATGGGCACAATCTATTTGCGCTATTCTCAACGCAACTCTACTATCCTCGATTTCCCACCAGCCGTTGATCCACTCATATGGATGAATCCAGACCGTTGACACTATAATTTTGCCCACTCACTTGATTTTAGGCCCGAAAAGGACTTCTTCTGTGCGCTGTGCTTGGGCACTCCTTGTGCAACCTGCAGACCTGGATATCCCAATGTCGAAGACAAGAATTGTCGCTAACATTAGGCTCCATGGGGGATAGAGTCGTCCCTGTGATGCTCTAAGAACTCATTTTGCAGTTCCAGTGCCTTGTTGTTGGGCTATGGAGTCAAGCTCAAAACACCCCCTGCTGAAAATACAGGCCAAAAAGTAAAAGTAACAAAGTAAAGATACATGCTCAAAGGAGCTTATTTATATACAATCCTAAACTAATAAAACATTTTACATGGGGCTAGGTGAAAGAAGACTTCCACCATAGCCAATCAAGTAACTTCCTGAAGGGAAGCTCTTTCTTTCTGTCGATGATCACCAGCAAATGGTGTAACCGTGACAGCAGAACGGCTACACTCTTCAACTTCTCCTCACTGGTTGAAGTTGATATGGAATAGGGGGGCTCCAAGGCATAAATGACATGCCACTCCATGTACTCGCTGACAGGATCATAGAACGAGTGGCAAACCCTATGAAAAGGGTAGCAGCAGGCCTGCTCTACTCCACAGCTACTCCTACAGGGCTGAACTTCTTGAGTCTGCATAGGTGAATGGGTGGGCTCTGGGCAGGAAGTCACATGTTCCACTGGTTCTTTCTGCTCCTCTTCTTGGCTCTCCCCCAGGTCTAATTCATATTCATCATAAATAGGGACCATGGGGTGGGTGTGCTTGTTGACTGGCTCTTCAGTATCTTTATAGTGATCAAATGTAGGATAAGCTTGTTGCTCATCATCACTATAATATACATCAAAAAGGAGGTGTCCTTCATTGATATGATCCTCCTCCAGAACAGTGATCCTGTAAAAAATTTCCATTTTAGGGATAGTGGGACCTGTTGGTTCTGGCTGCTCATACATAATCTTTTTCTCTTTAATCCCAGGTAAAAATATATCGTGAGAAACCCCCTAGAGGAAAAGAGAAGAATCCTATTCCACAACTAACCCCTCTTTTAAAAAAAGAGGTTCTTCGTCATCATGAGCAGAGCTGCTAGGAACATCTGCTTCAACTCGATATCCAAGTGAGTCATCTACCATGAACCACATTTGCTCTATAAACTCACAATTTCCATAAGAGGCATGTTGATCGTTATCAATATCTGAAAGAATAGAGGCATCTGATATAATGTCAGATGCTTCCGTTCTAGGGCTAACACAATTAATATCATTCAACACCTCTATATTTTCCTGGCAAATGCTTTCCTCCACAGTAAAAGATTCATCACGGACCTGGTCTTCAGGGCCAGCAGAGGCTTCATGAAGCGAAGAAAACTCCTCACAACAGTTTTCATACAAACAATCAGCTGGAAAATAATCTTTACAAAATGAATTTAAAGCTGTATAAAACCTGTTAAAGAGCGGATGCTTGCAGCGGGAAGAGACCGACACCATTCAAGAGCAGCTCCCTTCAATGAATACTTGAAGAGCTTAATCCTGACATCCTCATGCGTGATGTTGTGTCGGTGAATAGCCTCATGGAAGTCCAGTAAATTCTCAGCTGGTTCCTCCCAACTTGTTGCATGAAATTCAGGGAGGAAATCTTCCCATTGGTCTCTATCAGGAAATGCATTAGGAAACCCAACTATCTGGGAAAAGTCACAGAAAGTAAACCTTTGAGCTAGAATTTTCTCCATATCGAACCAGTGGAGTCGCCAATCGATCCTCGAATCATGGAGTCGCCAGGTGAAAGATGTGCAGCTTCAAATGTGCATGGTCCTTGTTCACCATCAAAAACCAGATCTTAACGTTGTTGTTGCCCCAGGAAGCTTCTCAGGCTGAGAAAGCAGCTGCTGAAACCTTCTCGAGAAAGCTCCTTAGGGTCAGCTTTCAGGTGTGCTAACAGTAGTCACAGCTGAAACAGTGATGTGGAAACAATGGAGTCGCCACAGTGGAGTCGCCAGGTGCACAGTAGAAATCTTTAAGGGCTCTGATGTCTTATGCACCTTCAGAATCAGAGGCTCAATGTCGTTCTGCCCAGGGAAAATCTTCAACTTCGTCCCCGGCAACGACGTCAGAAATGTTAGCGTCAGAAGTCGCCCTTGGATTGCAGCAGGAGCAGAGCCCGATGCCCATCAATTTATGTCACGATTTGTTTATAAAAGGGATGATCAAATGGAAGTAAACTCAGAACAATATTGTTTCAACTCTGAAACTAGGCCAGTCATGCATGGGCAAGTGAGGTCCTAGATAAACTTCAAACAGTGAGTTGTAATAAGGGTGAGTAGGGGGAAGACTTGTATAAGAAGAGTGCAAGGGTCTGTCATAAAAAACAGGTTTCCAACAGGCTGGGAAGAAAGCATCCCAACGTAAGATCTTCTTACATTCAAACACAGAAAACTAGAGAATACAACGATGCAACGATAAATCCTTTATCATGACATAATTTCAACAATTCATGCGAATCAGTCGATCATGAACTTCCTAGTATGAGATGAAATCTTAGATGGAGTAGGAAAATTGTTTGTCATAAAACAAGAAATCTCATATACCAATGCACAACCAGGGAACTAGAATGGTTGTTAAAACCTTATAGTCAGGAGCTTCGCTCTACCATCGATCCATTACAAAATACAAAGACTGAGTCTATATACTCAGCAAAATTTGCCTATCAGAGGCATGTTCAGTCATCCAAAGCATGGTTTCCCTTCAGCGAATTCGGACGAATAACTTTCGTCAAACGCCACCTTAACTGCGCATTGCTCCTGCAGGAGAGATAGTTGCAAAATTAAAGGCCAACATGGCGTGCACAGACTTTCTCTGGTCAGATGAGGACCAACCATGACCCTTTGGAGAAAATCAGTGTATAGGACCGTCTCGAGCAGACTGTATGCTGGAACCCCCATACCTTGCATTCAATAAGTGAGCTGAGGTTTCAACTACCTCTGTTCAGCTTCATTTAATTCTTTAGCGAGGATGAGGATCGAAGTAGGGCTGAACTAGTCTTGTAGGATGCGATATTCCCTTCTATGGCAAAACCTGATGCTTTGGCACCTTTGCATAACTCTCTTCCTTTCTCAAGTGACCGCGCGCTGTGACCCTGCGTTTATTCTCGAAGGTGCTTTCGGCGTTCGCGAATATGGAGGGGCTGATCCTTGCTAATCATAGTCGCGGTGAGCGAAACGCCGAGATGGTTAAATTTGGCGCCACACGTCCTTCTCAGATCTGACGGTCCTAGACCCACTCAGCAATGGTGTGGGCCTGAGTCTTGGACATTCCCGACACCTCGCGTATCGGGAATACGACGAAGCTACTCCTTGCGCCTCGGAGTCGCGATGGGCGAAACACCGAGATGGCTCGATTGGGCGCTAGGTGTCCCTTTTGGATGGACGGCTGAGAATGCTCTGTAATACTGTGGGCCCGACTTTGGGTGCCTTTGGAGTTGGGGATTTCGAGATATAGGGCAACATGGAACCTTCACCCTTCGAACTCCCTAATGCTGAAACATCGACGTGACTAGATCTCACACCACGCGTCCTTTGGGATGAACGACTGCTATCCATTCCTGCATACAATATGGGCACGATCTATTTGTGCTATTCTCGACGCAACTCTGCTATCCGCGATTTCCCGCCAGCCATTGATCTGCTCATATGGATGAATCTGGACCGTTGACACTATAATTTTGCCCGCTCGCTTGATTTTAGGCCCGAAAAGGACTTCTTCTGTGCGTTGTGCTTGGGCGCTCCTTGTGCAACCTGCAGACCTGGATATCCCGATGTCGAAGACAAGAATTGTCGCTAACAGGTGTATCGAATCCTTAACTATATTTTCCAAGAGTCAGACCTTCTTGTAACCCTAATTGTAATGTAAAGGGCACAGGTTGGCCCCACCTTATTGTGACTTCTAATTAATGTAAAAGATAATTAATCTTGTTAATATTAATTATATTATAAGCTAGTGAGGTCGGCCTTGTTGTGCCAATAGACACTTTTGTTGACAGGTTCAAGTTAGTATAAGTAAAGGTAAATTCCCCATTGAGGAATCATATCTTTCATGTGAGTTTGGAAATTTCAGCAAGTACACCTTCTTGGGAAAAGTGCACACCTCTCTTGGGCGCTAGTCTTCTAGGGTTTGAGCACTCTCTTGTGTGCTAGGTTTTATCTTGGTGGTGAAGGTCTTTCTCTTGAGGATTATAGAAAAGGATTTTTTTGGGTCTTCTTCCCTTGTTGAGAAGGGTTTTTCCAGGATACATCTTGTGTTCTTGCACATGGTTCTTCTTCTTGTGATCTTGGTTGCTGCAACATTTATGGTTATGGTTAAATGATAAAATGGAACGAACTTCATGCTTAACCTAACTTATTGAAAAATCGGCATGGTATCAGAGCATAGGTATTGAAAGAACCCATTGCACAAGCATCCACCAAGTCTCAGCTCATTTTTGCAGAACCGTACAAACCTTCTAGGGTTTCCAAAAAATTTTGTACAACCCTCCTTTCATTGGTGATTCAAGCCTTAATACTTGGAAGTTGGGGCTACTTTTGGCATAGAAGAGTAACGCCTCCTCTAGTGCATCTCCATAAGCTCTCAAAGTGAAATTCCGAGAAATTTTGATTTTTAGCCCTAGGGCTTCTAAGCTGCCAAAATTTCCTGCAGAATATTAATTCCAGATTTATGAAGAAACGTTCTCCTGGATCAACAAGAATCCTTGTGACACTATCAAGTTATTTGTTGGTAGTCATAAGTCCAAAATAATCCAAGGCTACTAATTCAACCTAATCATTAGGTTTTCAAAATCCAATTGGCGAGAGTTTGAAGAAACCAATCAAATGAAGAACATAGCCTTAGTAGAAGATAGGCTTAATGGAGAAAGCAACTTCAGCTCCTGGAAATCAAGGCTTCAAGTCACTCTTGAAGAAGATGACCTTTTGGATGTGGCTACTAAAACCCTACCAGCCACAGCTACAGATATAGAGAAGAAGATAATAAAGGAAGAAGATGTCAAAGCAAGAAAATTAGTCATCTACTCAGTAAGGGATCACCTCTTGCCTCGTGTTGCCAGTCTAAAGACAACTTATGATATGTATGAAGCTTTAAAAGGAATGTTTGAAAGTGACAACACCCTCAGAGCTCTTACCTTAAAGAGCCAACTTCAAAGTACCAAGATGACGAAAGGTGACACAGTTTCCATCTTCTTTATGAAGTTATCAGAGATTAAAGAATAGTTAGAGACCATTGGGGAAATCATGTCTGATAGAGAACTTGTCTTAACCACTCTCTAGAATCTTCCAAAATCATGGGAGCCTTTCATTCAAAGTATCAGTGGAAGAGAAGCTCTACCAACCTTTGATCGTCTACGGATAGATTTCACTCAATAAGAACATAGAGTTAGAAATAGAGGAGTGGAAGATTCCTCACAAGAAAATCATGCTCTTGCACTTCATACAAATAAGAGAGGAAAATTCAAAAGAAATTTTAGGCAAACATTTAAAGGTGAAAAGTCTTCATCAAATCCATGATATCAAAGAAGATATGTTTCAGAAATTCAGTGCTTCAAATGTGAAAGTTATGGACACTATGCAAGAATCTGTCCAACTAGGAAGAAGGGAAGACAATATGCTTCCACTGCTGACATTGATCCAGACCCACCTCAAAGAATGAAGAAAAGAGAGAGGAGAAGTACTTCCTCTAAAA
>JZKD02S0172261.1:0-23066 GCA_000966675.3 Picea glauca | reverse complement strand
TAGGGTTCTCATACCCTCGACTCCTATTTATACTAAATATGTCTATCAAAAGAAGCATCTAGAGGAAGATCCTTCTAGAAGGGAAAGCTTCTATTAGGTCTTCTTAAATTCGACTTATTCTATTTTATTGCAAGGCCTTATTAATATTGACCTTTATTAAATCTGAATACATTGTTCTACCTATGTGTGGGTTAGGACCCTAACATCGTAAACCCTATGATTTGTATAATCCCCAACCCTTTTAATAACCCATATTATTAGTAATCCCAATAAATATAATACATCGTCTCTATAAAAACTACCACCCATCTCTTTCCACCAATATAACTGATCTAGGTGGATATTGGTGGCCACCCACCTTTTCCAACTGGCTCAAAATAGTTTTCTGACAATTTTGGTAATTTACTATTTTTAGCAGTTTTCACTTCTGGAGCCATTTTGAGGCCCTAGATGATGTTTTTTTGGGAAAACAGTATTTCAATATGGAAGTTCCTTCCATATTACACCTAAAATGAATCTCCTTGATGATACCTTTCCAACGGGCTATCATACTCCTAAAACAAAGATTGTATGCAAAAGTTACGACCCCTGGAAGTTGATGTACTAACTTACCCAAACAGGGCCCACATGAATTTTGGTGCTTCATCTCCTAGGGTTAGGTTTTTGGATGTCTAGGGTTTTTGGAATTCCTACTTATTGTAAAAATGCCTTTAGATCCTCATTGTAATCATCTTCTTGTGAATGAGCGTAGTCATCACATCTCTTCTCAGAGATAAGTCACCACCATTTCAGCAAGCTTGTTTCTTCTGCATTTTATAGTTTCAGCTTATTTCATTATTGAATAGAAAACCAGTCTTACTGTATCTCTATTATTTTGTGTTAAGAACCTGTTTTGAATAGAGAAAATATTACTTTTGCGCTCCTCAAAGTCATTCCTCATGTCAAATATTGGTGGGAAACTTTCTATGAGAAAAAGGAAACAAAGGAACCCTCATTATTTCTAGTCACAACCACCTGGGAATCCTTCAGGGATGCTATTAAGGAACAATACTACCCTGTCGGAGGTTATGATGACTTGTATACTAAATGGACCACACTGTAGCAAGAAAGAGACCAAGCAGTGTCAGATTTCACAAATATCTTCCATACCTTGCGCACCAAGTTGGGTATCAAAGATTCGGAGTGACATCTGGTGCTCAAGTATCACGGTGCTATGCATAGATAAATCCAGACCGAAATGGAATTTCTAGACATATCATCCTTGGGCGTGGCCTACCGATATGCCATCAAAATCGAGCAGAAGATCAAACAAAAGATGTGACAATTTGGGCTTGGGAACCCATCATAATAAAAGCAAGGAAAGGGTGTCCCAAACCCACAAAACAAAGGACAGAGAAAAAATGGATAGTATCAGGACAACCAATCCAAGCCGCAAGCCAAAAAGTTCCAAAAGTGGTATGACTTCCATAAGAGCCCTTGGCATAACAATGCTGATTTTCAGTCAAAGTAGTCGTTGGTGGTTCAATTGAAAGCCTCTGAATAAAATGTGGATTCTGACTCTGAGCCAGAACCAGAAAGGGGAAGACGGATCATTGACGCAGAACCTAGTGCCACTGTTTCTACGACCAAGCTTCATCCTAGTTAACCAGACAAGCCGGAAGCATGAGAGAACCTCTTCCATTCATAAATGTGGTTAAAAGGCACCTCACTACACTTCATCATTGATAGTGGCATCTAGAAGAACCGCATCTCAGTAGAGGTTGTCAAGTGGTTTGCCTTGCCGACAATGTCATACCCACAACCCTACACCATTGGATGGTTCCGCCAAGGAAGCGATCTCTATGTCAGCCAACAATGTCGACTGTCGTATGACATCAAACCCTTCAAAGACAAGGTATTGTGTGATGTTTCTCTTCTCGAAGTTTGTGATGTTCTTTTGGGCCAACCTTATTGTTGTATATGATTCTGGGCCTCGTAGTGTTATTATTACTTTGAACAGGAAATTGTACACGATACCCCAGGCAGTCCCACCTAGTGTTATTTCCTTGATCTCTACTAAGCAATGTAGGAAGGTCATGTCTTAGATGGGGAAGTTTGTATTCTTCATGATTCACTCTCAGAATAAATGAAAGATCATAGACACATCTAGGGTCTCCGTGGCCAACCTATCCACACAAAAAAAGAAAGTAGATAAGGTCGTGGAAGGATACTCAGATATCTTCTCCTCACCTACCGAGGTACCTCTGCACTGCTACATCAAGCACCTCATCGATCTGACCCCCGATGCACCACTTCCCAATGGGATAGTCTATCGCCGCTCTCTGTTAGAGAATGAGGAGATCAAGTGACAAATCCAAGGACTTTTCCACACGGGACACATCCATCCCATCTCATCATCTTGCGGGAGCCCAATCGTGTTGGTACAAAAGAAAGATGGAACCTGGTGACTCTGCATTGATTACCGGGCTTTGAATAAAATCACAGTCAGAAACTAATACCTAAGTCTTTGAATCGATGACCTCCTTGATCAACTCACCATGGCCAAATATTTTAGTAAGATTGGTATGAAGTCTGGCTACCACCAGGCCCGATAGAACAGATAGATGTATGGAAGACAACCTTCAAGTTAAAGGAAGGCCTTTTTAAATGGTTAGTCATGCCCTTTGGTTTGAAAAATTCTTCGGCCACTTTCATGAGGATGATGGAAAATATCCTGTGACCATTCACCAATACTTTTGTAGTGTTGTATCTCAATAACATTCTCATTTACAACAAGACTTAGGCTAAACACTTGCAGCATATTCAATAGGTTCTCCACACCCTGTGGCAGTACAAGTTATACACCAACTTGGAAAAAAAATTCTTCGGCATGGACAGGGTCCATTACCTGAGCTACATCATTTATCAGCATGGTGTACATGTGGATCCATCCATGATACAAGTCATCCGTGACTGGCCAACCCCAACCACACTCACTGAGCTTCGGAGTTTCTTATGCCTTGCCAATTTTTACCGTAGGTTCATGTTGGGATTCTACCATATTGCATGGGCCCTCAAAAAAATAACCAGGGGTGGTGGTAAGGTGAAATTTGTGTGGGGCTTGTCCCAACAATAGGCGTTAGATGATTTGAAGAAATGATTATGCTCATCCCTAGTAATTTCACTACCAGACCTACAACAACCTTTTGAGATCGAGACAGATGCTTTAGACTATGCTCTAGATGCCATTCTCACTCAACATGGCTACCTCGTGGCCTATCATAGTGAGACACTATTCCATTTTTTCTGTAAGTACCCTACTTATGACAAAAAAATGTACTCCATTGTGCAAGCCTACCTCCAGTGGAAACATTACATTCTTGAGAAGGAGACAAGCATCCACACTAATTCTAAGCCACTGCAGGTCATGCAAACATAAGAAAAATCGTAGAATGATCGCCATCAAAAGTGGTCCACATGCTCGCAACAATTCCACCTCAACATCAAGTATAAAACATGAAGCACCAATCACATCATTGATTTTCTTAGTAGACCACCAATCACAACACTCACCACAGTGCTAGACTCTTATAGTCACGAGATCTCTGGATGGCCCCAACTCTATGAGACATACCCAGACTTTGCCACCACCTACAAAATGTTGGGTGAAAACGTAGTTCTCGATAATTTCCATATTTGGGATGGGTTTTTGTGTCGTCTGGGCCATATCTATGTTCCATCAAGAAAGTGAGTGAAGCTTATCTAGGAATCCCACTATAGTTGGGTGGCAGGACACTTTGGCATTGAAAAGAAAGTGGTGATCCTATAGAAACATTTCTACTGGCCAAAACTTCAACAAGAGGTCAACAAGTATATCAGGTCTTGCACTGCCTACATTATTGCCAAACCAACCACTAAGAAACAGGGCATGTACACCCCTCTTCCTACTCCTAACAGGCCATGGGAATCCATCTCAATGGACTACATGTCGGGCTTCTCATCAACCAAGCAGGGAAATGAATTTTTTTTTGTGGTTGTTGATTGCTTTTCTAAGATAACGATTCTAATTTCTTGCAAGAAGAGCATCAAAACAGATACCACTACTAAGATATTCTTTGAACGAGTTGGGTACATTTGGTACTCCCATAAACCATTGTCTCATATCAGGACAATCGATTTCTCAGCACATTTTGGTCACTGCTGGACACCAAGCTCACAAAATCCATGACCTTCCACCCCAAGACAGATGGCCACACTGAGGTCGTAAATCAAATGATTGTGCATATCCTTCAAATGTATAATTCAAGTCACCCTCACACATGGGATGAGATCCTTCCCTATGTCCAACATAGCTACAACCGAGCCCTCCATAGCTCAACCGATCACAACCCCTTTCAAGTGGGGTTTGGATTCCAACCATTGGGCCCCACAGATGTTACACTTCCTTTTGCGGTCACCTCGATTGACTCATCTTTTGCTCCAAATGAAGTTGACAAATCCACCCGGTTATTTGAATGAATTCAACATATCCTCCAGTAGGTTCAAGATATCCTACATAAGTCCAATGACAAGTACAAACAATGCCATGAACAACATTAGGTTCCACACAAGTTTCAGGTGGGCGACAAAGTTTGGTTGCACTTGCAGAAAGAATTACTTACAGAACCCCATCAGAAGCTTATCCCACTTCATTATGGGCCATACACCATCACCAAGGCCATGGGGGATAATACTTTTGAGCTCAACATTCCTTCGTTCCTTAGCCTGCACCCAGTTTTCAATGTGGATCTCCTTCGCCCTTATTTCCCACCATTATTAGACACCTCAGAAGTAGCAGAAAAACTGACACCAACAGAGCTCAACCCCATCGCATACAACATGAATCCAATGATCATATTTTGGACACACATATCAAGGGAACTCAACAACAAAGGATCCAACTTTATCGAGTCATAAAAGAAGGGCAACTCCTACACCAAGGCAAGTGGCTCACCCGGGGAAAAAATCAGTAGAAATTTTCTCATCTGATGGGGTGCCTCAATGCAATGGAAACCATTAATTCCTAAGGGGGGAGGATTGTTCTAGGTGGATATTGGTGGCCACCCACCTTTTCCAACTGGCTCAAAACAATTTTCTGGCAATTTTGGTAATTTACTATTTTTAGTAGTTTTCACTTATGGAGCCGTTTTGAGTCCCTAAACAATGATTTTTGGGAAAATAGGTTTTGAATATGGAATTTCCTTCCTTATTGTGCCTAAAATTAATCTCCTTGATGATATCTTTCCAATGGGATATCATACGCCTAAAATAGAGATTGTATGCAAAAGTTACGACACTGGGAAGTTGATGTACTAACTTACCCAAACTGGGCCCACATGACTTTTGGTGCTTCATCTCCTAGGGTTAGGTTTTTAGATGTCTAGGGTTTTTGGAATTCTTTCTTATTGTAAAAATGCCTTCATAGCCTCATTGTAATCATCTTCTTTCTAATGAGCACAACCATCACATCTCTTCTCAGAGATAAGCTGCCACCATTCCAACAATCTTGTTTCCACTGCATTTTACAGTTTCATCTTATTTCATTATTGAATAGAAAAGCAATTTTGTTGTATCTATTTTATTTTGTGTTAAGAACCTATTAATAATTGGTATTCATTTCATTCTTCTCATAAAATCTAGATCAATAACCCCCAACTAACCGGTAGATCCCCTAAGTCGTGTACCCCATAGTACAATTAACCCATATAACTCACTACATCAACACATATCATTATTAAGCCTTTGTAATTAGAACTACTAGAACACCTAACCCTTAACTAGCCACTATAAACCATAATCCCAAACCTAATAACACATTAAATATATAACCCATAACCCCTAACACGGAAAACCGTAATAATTAGACCACCCTTAACATCCCTAGATAACCATCACCCCTAAATTCCAACGCATGTAAGTCCTAACTCATGAAACCCCCATACAACTTAATCCCTATAATCCATAAACATTACAACCCTTATCCTCTAACCATTATTATCATTATCACCCCTGACCCATAACTACTATAGCCCCTAACCCTAACTCTACCTTGTACAAATATTACCCTCTTTCACCCTTAATCAATAACCCCTAACCTCCATAATTCATTTAAGTTTTATACCCTATGTCTAATAAATACTAACCCTTACAATGTTTAATCCCTATAACCCCTAACCCATATAATTCTATCATGTAATATCTATAAAATATAACACTTATATCTCTTATAATGTCTATAAACATCAAGACTTAATGATCATAAACACTAAACCATAACCCTTTACCATCCTTAGACACTAACCCCTACATCCATAGAACACCTACTGCCTAATACCTATATCCCATACAAATATTAACCCTTCTAACCTCTTATTCCTAACACCTATAATTACAAGTCATATAAATTTTATAAGCTCATACCCATAACTCTTATGTCCCTTACCCCCTACAATATCTATCTCCTTTAACCCCTAACCCATAGTTTATGTAATAATTATAACCCCTATGACCCATAGAATTAAGCTCGGTCACCCCTAACTTGAATCATGCTTAACTATTAACTAGTATAACCACCCAAAATTATTTTAACAATTAACACCCTAAACCCCTCTAATTATTATAAACCTTAAGTGTTGATTCATTGGGTTGGTTGTCATTGATATCAACCCTTGAAGCAAGTTTGGTAGCAAACTTTGGTAGCCCCAATAAAATGATTAAGGAACTTCAGTTTGATTGATGTATAATGGTATGAAGTTTAATATATTTGCAGGTAATGTTATTCTAGATGGATAGTACATGTCATATCATTTCCAGTGATTTGAAGAACATCACATAACTCCTCACGGTTAGATATTTATGGCCTGGTGAAGTGGAGAACCCTCATGAGTTATATAGAAGGTCAAAGATGTCAAATTAATTCTAGAAGCTCCTAGAAGAATTTCACTAGTCAAGTGGGTGAAACTAGGAGTTAGTAATGGGTTAGGTTGTTGCATTGAGAAAACAATAAAAATAATTTAGTTGCAACTAGAAGTGGAGAATTTACTATTTGTATCAAAGCGAGTTAGAAGTAGAGAATTTGCTATTTGTAGAAAAGTGAGTTAGAAGTGGAAAAGTGGTTAGATGATCCTTGTGGAAATTGGTGGCCAACCACCTATTCCACTTGGACCCCCACCATTGTTTCTTTCAGTTTTTCATTTTCCTTAATTGTAGCACAATTTACTATTTTTGGTAGTTTTTTGGGTCCTAAACTTTCAGAGCCATTTTGAGGCCCTAAACAAAGTTTTTTGGGCATGGTCTAGTCGAAACATATATTTTATTCCTTGGATAGATCTTTTTAACGATGTATCATGTGCATCAAATGGAGATAATATGCCAAATTTACGACCCCGAGAAATTGATGTACCAATTTATCCCAACAAGGCCCATATCCTGGTGTTTCATCTCCTAGGGTTAGGTTTTTTGGATGTTTAGGGTTTCCAATGTTTCTCAATAATAGATAGGCATTTGAGCCTCATTTAAAATAGATTTCAGAGGCTTGTAGCCGCCACATCTCTTCTCAGAGATAAGATAACAATGCCCTAGCTAGTTCATTTCTATTATGTATGTAAACAAATTTTGGTTCTTTGATATTAATGAAATGAAGTTTTATTTCCGCTGCATATTTGTATTCATGGTTATTTGTGTATTTTGTTGTGTTCCTGCATAAATCTGGACTAGTGGTATTAGAGCAGTCTTCTCTTTCTCAATCCTTCTTTGAATGTTCCCAACGAGGTCGGGGTATAGGGAGTTAGGGCTCGATCTGGTTGAACCTTTGCAAGATCAGCCTCACAAACCCCGACTACCACCCATGGGGGATGAAAATAAATACAAGGGAGAAGGATATCCTATCAAAATATTACTCTAGGAGGCCCTTGAAAAACAAAGGAATGCGATGATGGATAACTTATCCTAGATCCTTCAACGATTGCCCACTGACAACGCATCTACATCCAACAGTCACTCTGGGGGCGCAACCCCTTTTAAGGTACAAGTAAAAATTGACATTCCCATATTTGATGGTCAAATATATGCAGACATCGTAGATAGATGGTTGAATATATTAGACAAATATTTCTCAGTTCATGACTTTTTCGACTGGGAGAATATTATTTTTTCACTGCTCAAAGTCGTCCCCCATGTCAAGGACTGGTGGGAAACCTACTGTGAGAAAAAAAATGAGGAGGAACGCTCCCTATTCTCATCCATACCCACTTGGAATTATTTTCTGAGAGGCCATCAAGGAACAATATTATCCTGTGGGGAGCTATGAGGACAAGTACATACAATGGACTACATTGCGGTAGCAAAGGGATCAAGATGTGAATGAACTAACAAATATATTCCATATCCTATGCACAAATTTGGGTATCAAAGATTTGGAGAAACATTTGGTGTTGAAGTACTGCAATTGTCTACACAAATACATTCAGGAGGAAATGGATTTCCTCAACATCTTCTCACTTGGTACGACATATCGGTATGATGCCAAGATTGAGCAAAACTTCGAACAAAAGAAGCAAGACTTTGGATCTGTGAATCAAAAGAAAGTGAAAGGTGCCCCCAAACCATAGAGAAAAGAACAAATCCAAGACATGATGACTCAAGACAACCTGATAAATCCATAACAAAATAACAACACCGTGAAGCCGAAGAAGGACATGGGAAAGTGGTATGAATTCCATAAGAGCTCCACTCACAACACAAGTGAGTGTCAGGCCAAACAATCATTGATGGCCGAGATGAGGGCTTCTGAATCAAATGTATTCTCTGACACTGAATTAGAACCCAAGAAGGGGAATGATAGAGGGAATAATATTATCAATGCAAAGCCCAATGCCACCATTGCCACCAAAAATATCCAAAAGGTAGAACCGGAATATCCATAGGAGGAGGATCATATTTTCCACTCCCATATGTGGGTAAAGGGTTCCCCACTACAGTTCATTGCCGACAGTGGGAGCCAAAAGAACCTCATTTCAGTAGAGTTCATGAAGCAGTTGGGCTTTCTGACCACAACACACCCACAATTGTACACCATCAGGTGGCCTCACCAAGGAAGGGATCTCCACGTCATCCAACAATGTCACCTTCCCTACAACATCAAGCCCTTCACCGATGAGGTATTATGTGACATTTCTACTCTTGATGTTTGTGATGTATTATTAGGCCAACCATACTTGTGGATGAAACATGTTGTGTATGAGTCCCAACCTTGCACTATTATTGTTACTTTGGGAAATAGGTTGTAAAGGATACCAGAGGTACCACCGCCTATCGCTATCTCTTTGGTTACTACAAAACAAAGCAGCAAGCTCATTTCCAAAACTGGGAAATTTGTTTTCTTAATGATCCACCCTTAGGGAAAGAATAATACTATGACCAGGACCTCGAAAAAGGACTCCTTTTCACAACAACAATGAATGGAAAAGGTCATGGAGGAGTACCAATACATCTTCACCTCACCTGCAAGGGTGCCTCTGCACTGTCAGGTCAAGCACCCCATCGATATGACCCCAGGTGCATCGTTTCCCAATGGACTGATCTATCGACACTCTGTTATGGAGAATGATGAAATCAGACAATAGATTTAGGAGATGTTGTATAAAGGTCAAATTTTTCCAAGTTCATCACCCTGTGGGAGCTCGATCATTTTGGTGCAAAAGAAGGATGGGACTTGGAGACTCTGTATTGACTATCGGGCATTGAACAAGATCACCATCTAGAATAGGAAACCGATCCCATAGATTGATGAACTTTTGGACCAACTGAAAGGGGAGAAATATTTCAACAAGATCAACTTGAATTCCAGGTATCACCAGGTACCAATCGAACTATCTGATGTGTGGAAGACTACCTTCAAAGCCAAGGAGGGCCTTTTTGAATGGCTAGTCATGCCTTTCGGGTTGACGAATGCTCCTGCAACCTTCATGAGGCTGATGGATGACATATTGTGACCATTAACCAAATCATTTTTAGTAGTGTACTTGGATGACATCCAAATCTTCATATAGACTTGGGAAGAGAACCACCACCACATCCAACAGGTCCTCCAAAAACTACGGAAACAAAAGTTGTGTTCCAATTTGGAGAAGTGCACTTTTGGGATGAACCAGGTTCAATATATGGGATACATTATTGATGATATTGGGGTGCATGTGTATCCAACCAAGATCCAAGTAATATGGGATTGGCCATCCCCAACCAAGATCCAAGTCATCTTTGTGGGTCTTTCTAATTTCTACAACATGTTCATTTTGGGATTCTCTCATATCACTTGGCCCTTGAGTCAAGTCACCAAGGGAGGAGTGAAAGAAAAATTATTTTGGTCAGAATCGAAAAAAAAGGCCTTCACAGAATTGAAACATCACCTCTGTTTCTCTCCATTTCTCACATTAATAGACTTGCAACAACCATTTGACATCGAGACATATGCCTCTGACTATTCTATTGAGGATGTTCTTACTCAATAGGGGCATCCAGTGGCTTATCATAGTGTGACATTGTCGAAACAGTCTGAAAGTATCCCACTTATGAAAAATAAATGTATTCCATTGTGCAGGCTTGCCGACAGTGGATGAATTGCATTTTGGGGAAGGAAACAATCATCCACATAGACCACCAACCCCTACAGTTCATACATACACAAGGGAAGTTGTAGAACAATCGCCATCAGAAGTGGTCCACATATATGAAACAGCTTAATTTAAACATCAAGTACAAGGAGGGCATCACCAATAATGTTGCAAGATGCCTTAGTTGACCACTGATCGTGGAAATAACCACCGTGCTCAAATCTTTTAGGAATGATACTTCTGATCGTCCACTTCTCTATAAGAGCGATCCATATTTAGGCCAGACACACAAGAAACTCTTGGAGGGTAACTGAGTTCCAGATTTTCACCTCCAGGATGCACTGCTATGTCACCTGGGACAACTTTTTGTTCCTTCAAGTGAGCATTCCAAGATGATTTGGGAATCACACTATAGTCAATTCGCTGGACATTTTGGGGTTGAGAAAAAAGTGGCACTACTATAAAAGTATTTTTATTGGCCAAACCTTCAATAGAATGTTGGGAAGTACATTAGATCCTACACTGCTTGTGCCATTTCCAAACCGACCATCAAGAAGAAAGGCCTCTATACTCTGCTTCCTACCCCTAATTGACCTTGTGAATCCATCTCCATGGATTACATGTCGGTCCTTCCTTCTACTAAGAATGCCAACGACTGTGTTTTCGTGGTTGTCAACAGATTCTCGAAGATGGCCATTATGGCGTCCTGTAAGAAGAATATCATAACAGAATCCACTACTAAACTCTTCTTTGAACGATTGTGGGTACAATTTTGGATCCCACAGTCTATCATCTCATATCAGGACAATAGGTTCCCCAATACATTTTGGTCCAATCTCTGGTCAATGTTGGACACCAAGATCACTAAGTCCACAACTTTCTATCCCCAAACTGATGGCCAGACCGAGGCCGTCAACAAGATGATCGTACACATTTTTTGCATGTACAACTCAAAGAATACATGCACATGGGATGAGATCCTCCCCTATGTACAACATAGCTATATCCAGGCCCTCCACAACTCAAGCGACCACAACCTTTTTGAGGTGTTCTTGGGATTCTAGCCACTATGTCCCATTGGCATAGCCATACCATTTGTAGCTACTTGGGTGGATTTGGCTCATGTCCAATCTAAAGATGCCAAGGTGAACAACTTCAATCAGCACATTCATCACATTCACCAATAGGTTCATGACATATTGGATATATCCAATGCTAAGTATAAGCAGTGGTATGATCAACATTGGGTGCAGCACAACTTCCAGGTGGGTGACAAAGTGTGGCTACATTTGTAGAAGGAGCACCTCACTGGAACCCACTGCAAGCTTCACCTACTCCAATATGGGATATACACCATCACCAATGTTGTAGGGGACAATTCATTCGAGCTCAGTATCCCACCATTCCTTGGTCTACACCAAGTGTTCAATGTGGAACTCCTTCGGCCTTACTTTCCACCTCTACTAGACACATTCGACATGGAAAAACAATTCACACCCACAGATTTAAACCCATACTACATGGAAATGACACAACTAATCAAATCGTGGACACATATATCAAGAACACCTTCCAACAGAGGATCCAACTATATTGATTTGTCAAAGTAGGCCAACTCCTTCATTAGGGAAAGTGTCTCACCAGGGACCAAGTTCAGTATAAGTTTCCTCATCTCATGGAGGAACTCATTGCAATGGGGACCATTTATTCCTAGGGGGGGGGGGATTATCTAGGTGGATATTGGTGGACACCCATCTATTCCACTTGGACCCCCACCATCGTTTCTTTCATTTGTTTAGTTTCCTTAATTGTAGCACAATTTACTATTTTTGGCAGTTTTTCGGGTCCTGAACTTACAGATCCATTTTGAGGCCCTAAACGAAATTTTTTGGGCATGGTCCGATCAAAGAATATATTGTATTCCTAGGATAGATATTTCTAACAATGTATCATGTGCATCAAATGGAGATAGTATGCCAAAGTTACGACCCCAGGAAATTGATGTACCAATTTACCCCGACGGGGCCCATATGTTGGTGTTTCATCTCCTAGGGTTAGGTTTTTTGAATGTTTAGGGTTTCCATTGTTTCTCAATAATAGATAGTCCTTCGAGCCTCATTGAACACATATTTAAAAGGCCCATAGCCACCACATTGCTTCTCAAAGATAAGCTACCAGTGCCCTAGCTAGTTTATTTCTATTTTGTCTGTAAACAAATTTCAGTTCTTTGATATTAATGAAATGAAGTGTTATTTCTGTTGCATCTTTGTATTCATGGTTATTTGTGTATTATGTTGTATTCCTGCATAAATCTGAATCATTAGTGTTGATATTATGGTAGCTATGGGAGGTATTTACCTCCACGTGTAAACCTGACGAGAATAGAATACTACGGGAAGCAAGAAGAAACCCTAATGAGTTGGATAATAACCCTAGGAGACTTGTCGGCTCAAGAAGATAATTTATATTAGGTTATTAGCCTCCAAGAGAAGAAGTCGTCCAGAAGAAATAATATATACTAAATAGACAGATACCCAGAATGAGAATTCAGCCCAAGCAGTTAGCCAGAATTACTATAAATACAAGAGGCTAGTCTTCATTCTGGTAGGCAGTCTCAGAATTGTAGAGAAACACTTGTGCGCACTATAATGCCCAGTTTTGTGCACAGGTTTGGAGGAGGGCTGACATTGCAGCTACTGCAACTAGCAGATCAGTTTTGGCTTGGACTATATCTTGGTTAGGGTTTAAACTATCTGATCAGCTCTTGTTGATGCATTATCCTTGGGGAAAGGTGTGCTACCCTTTGTTTGGCTATCTAGCCTAGGGTTTTCTTCCGAACTGATTCTCTATTAGGGTTAAGGTTCTCGGAGGGTGGCTTTAGCTATGGTTGGGTGAAAATAGTGATATTGTCAATGGTAAAATGAGCACATCCATTAAATTCTAACATGTTATGGTCCCACACCTCCTTCATTTAGTCTAACCGTTGGAAGGAAACATATCCAAAAGGATATTAAGCTCATTGAAGAACTGTTGCTAGGGTTTCTAGTAGGAGAATTCACCAAAGCATTGGCACTAGGGTTACTAGTAGGTGCAGTTGTAGAAACCCTAATCCTCTCATTGAGGCACCTTAAGTGAAGGGATTGACCTAATTTTCAAATAGATCAGTGAGCCCTACCATAGCGCATCTCCTGGTACTCCCAGCAAGCCAAGAAATCAAGTTTGAGTTTTTGGTCAGATCTAGGGTTGACCAAGTCAAATTAGCCATGAATTACTCTATGAAGTCAGAAAACAAGCTAGATGGAGATTCTAACTTTATAGCATGGAATACAGGGATTGACCTCATCGTTGCCAAGAATAATGTGCTGGATATCGTGAAAGGAAAGATTGTGAACCCATAGTTTGAAGAAGGAAAAGAGAAGGAACTTCAAAATGTTATAGTTATGGAGAAGCTCAAAGACAATGACATCAATGCTATGAGTATCATAGTGGAATCTATAAAATTCCACTTGATACCCTACATCTCCTATCTTGACTCATCAAAAAAAAAAAAGATGTACAATGCCCTAACAAACCTCTTCTCAGTCAGAAACATTGGACAAATAATGAGTCTAAAGAATGAGATCGCTGAAATGAAGATGAATGATGATGGCAACATAACATCATATTTTGTGAGAATCTCTCAGTTAAGAGATCAACTACAAGCTATTGAAGAAATCATTTCAGAGAAGGAATTGGTAAACATATTACTCAATGGTATTCCCAAGACGTGGGATGCATTTTCCGCAAGCATGAATACAAGGAAGGAGTATCCTACATTTAAAGAACTTTGGACTTGTTGTGCTCAAGAAGAATCTAGGATTAGTGAAAAAGAGAAACCCCAAAATAAGTACGATGATCAAGCCTTCACAACAAGATTCAAGAATTTCAGGAACAAATGGAAGTTTGGTTCAAAGAGGAAGACAAATCAAGAGAAAGATATTTTAGAAATACAATGCTTAAACTATCGAAAGTATGGTCACTACAAGAATCATTGGCTTGATCTAAAGAAAAGGGAGGAGAAGCACGAAGCATCCATTTCTGAAGAAAAGGAACCTACAAAGAAGACTAAGCAGGATGAAAGAGACTTCTTCTTCTGAAGGTAACAATACTCTTATCATTTCTTGTACATATCTTGTTTGCATAGTCTCTGTACATATCTTGTATATCTATCTCTTAGAAGACAACATGTTCCAATAAGAACTATACTTATGGAAGAACAAAAAGATAAGGATTGCTATCATTATACAAGTCAGATAATACACATGAAATGATGAAATACATCAAACAAATCATAGGGAAGCTATTACAAGATAAGCCGAAATCAGAATCAATCATGAAGAGACTTAGAAGAAGCAAATACAGAAATAAGTCAACAATCAAGAGAAAAATTGGAGAAAGAATTATGACTTTTTTGCAGAAGACAATAAGGATGCAGACGAAAGCGTGGACTTTGTTAGATAGAGGGAGATGATTATATGCATTCCTACATGAAGCAATGATTATGAAGGAGCTCATCTTATGATCCATTGAATATTATGAAGTATATATACATGGAAGAAGCCATGAAGGACAATACATGTTCAATTCAACTGCAGAAGAATACTTCTTCGAAGAAAATCCTTAAAGTATCCCTAGTTTTCCATCCACATCCATGATCCTATGATGAAATAAAGAAATGAAATCTTTAGGGCATGGAATCTATAAGAAACTCCATGGACCCAAGATCTAAAGAATAACATTAGGAAGAACATGAAGATTCCAAGAAAGAAAGTGATGTGATAACAACCAGTCATCAATAATCACAAGATTACCTACCTGATATGAACTCACTAAAACAAATCAACCAGAGGAATTGAAATTTGTGATGAAGAACAGTGTATATATGCAAGAATTGGAATATCTAGAACTAGAGGTTCTCCCAGATGGAGGGAGAAGAGTATGACGATTACTTGTTCCAATAAACCAAACATACCTCTACATGAGTCTTTATATCATCCACAATATCCATGGGTTAGAGTTCTACATCAGATAAATGCAAAGACTATTCTCCAGAGAAATAGAACAAAGAGCATATGAATATAAACCTCAAGACTTTGAAGAATACCAGAAAGAGTTTTCAGATGGAAGAAGATAACTTGGTGGAGAACCTCCAGTGCATAGCAGAAGCATGGTGAAGATCTTCTATAACATAGATATTGTATCAATATGGTTACTCAGAAGATCAGATCTCATGATGATAGAAGAAGTTCCACATGGATATGTTCCAGTTTTCCAACAATGATATACTTTATTGATTAGAGCTACATGAATCCTTCAGAGAAAACCAGTTCTCCAGACCAAAGTAAATTTGAAATCAAGCATTACATTATCCGCGATAAATTCCAAAAAGGAGAAAAGTGGTTCTCCAATACATATCTCCACATATGAGTAGATAAGAAGACATTTTGGTAAAGATTCTATCCAATATGAAAGAGTTTGCATACTCAAGATGGAGCTCGTGAAGACAACTTCCTTATTGAAAAAGGAAGATATGACTCCTAGGTTGGGAGGGAGAAATAATATATTATTGATTGATGGACAGCCATTTTTCAATTCAAAAAATGGTCCAGGATGAGTAGATTCTTTCCAGTTCGGATAGTGGATTGAGATTTTTGACGAACAAACATTTTCCAGTTTGAAAAATGGTCTAGGATTAGAAGATTATTTCCAGTTCGGATAATGGATTGAGATTTTTGATGAAAAAACATTTTCTAGTTCGAAAAATGGTCCATATTGTTGATGTACCATAGACATCAACTTCCCATTGTGGTTAACATGGGGAGTGATCTAGGGAAATCTCTCTTCTTGAGGGTTGCTCAAGAAGACTGGCTCGCCTCGCCGGACAACAATTTCTCATTGTGGTTAACATGAGGAATGGTCCATTTCGGAGGTTGGTGTAGGACAAACATTTCCTCATGTGGTTAACATGGGAAATGGTCTAGACAGTCATTCCTTAGGGCGGAGTCATTCTCTCCAGGTTGCACTTTGTTTAGTGCTGGAGGAATGGCCTAGGGTTGAGAATGGTCCAGGTTCAGAAATTAGGGACATACATTCCTTAGGGTAGACTCATTCTCTCCAGGTTATGCATTGTTTATTGTCCGAAGAATGGCCCAGAGTGGGGAATGGTCCAGACTCAGAAATCAAGAAATTTATTCGTCCTTGCTTGAGAAGAATAGTCGAGATATCTCATCATTGATGTCTTACTTTTTGAGGGAAGATGCTCTTTCGAGATCTCACAGATGTGAGTGGAAGAATGGTCTATATGATTCAATTTTATATCATAACATTGTTTCTATGCAGGTCGATATCAGATGATTGTTATGAAGATTGTATGATAGTAGATGGATACTATTGTGGTGGATGTGTTCCACTATTTGTGACTATACATAAATGATCAAGTACCTGTGTTCTACTTGGTGTGGTAGTGTACCACTAGATTGTAGTTGTGTACTACTATGGATAGACACAGTTGTGTTGTATTGAATGATATTGTTCTTATTCCCTTGAAGACCATCAACAATGTTGAAAATTATTATCAGCTAGATGGATAATCAATGTACAGAGATTTCCCAGATAGAAAATGGTTCAGAACATTTATTCTTTTAGATTAAAACAACAGATCTTGTGTCACTCTGTGGAGTGAGCATCATGTTTGATTACTCGAATAGAGTATGGTTCCGAGAGATGATGCAACTGATGACATTGATGGTGATGATGGTGCTCATGATCTAGTCATGATATAATCTAGACGACTATGTTGATGCTACCGAGTGAATGGTATGTTTTCTTCTCAAGACCATTACCTGTAATACCTCTGTAGCTAGGAGAGAATGTTGATATTATGGTAGTTGTGGGAGGTATTTACCTCCACATGTAAACCTACGAGAATAAAATACTCCAGGAGGCAAGAAGAAACCCTAATGAGTTGGCTAATAACCCTAGGAGACTTTTAACCTCAAGAAGATAATTTATATTAGGTTATTAGCCTCCAAGAGAAGAAGTCGACCGGAAGAAATAATATATACTGAATAGACAGATACCCAGAATGAGAAGTGGACCTAGTAAGTTCGAAAAAATTACTATAAATACAAGAGTCTAGTCTTCATTCTAGCAGGTAGTCTCAGAATTGTAGAGAAACACTTGTGCGCACTGTAGTGCCCAATTTTGTGCGCAGGTTTGGAGGAGAGCTGCCATTGTAGTTGTTGGACCTAGAAGATTAGTTTTGGCTTGGACTATCTCTTGGTTAGGGTTTGGACTATCTAATCAACTCTTTTTGATGTGTTATCCTTGGGGAAAGGTGTGCTACCTTTTGTTTGGCTATCTAGTGTAGGGTTTGCTTCCAGAGTGATTCTCTGTCAAGGTTAAGGTGCTCGGAGGGTGGATTTAGCATATGGTTGGGTGAAAATAGTGATATTTTCAATGGTAAAATGAACACATCCATTATATTCTAACAATTAGAAGTGGGTTATCCCTAAAATAAGGAAAGTGGGTTAAGTTGGTTAGAAGTTAACCCCTTGAGGAAGCTACTTGGAGAGTATAAATAAGAGATAAAGGGTCTCCCATTAGCGCCTATGGAATATATATTTTGTGAAAGGTTATTTGGGAAGGTATTATTCATAGAGAAAAGTGTGGTAGAAAAAGTGCAGGAGGAAAAGTGGAGAAGAAAAATTGTGGAAGGAAAAGTGCGGCAAAAAAAGTGCAGCAGGAAAAGTGCTATGGAAAAATCATGGTAGGAAAAGTGTGGAATAAAAAGTGTGGCATAAAAATAGCAGCAATAAAATTACTAAGGAAAAATCATGGTAGAAAAACCATGGAAGAAAAAGTGTGGCAGAAAAATCATGACAAAAAAATCGTGGCAGTAGAATTATGGAAGCAAAACTACAGTAGAAAAACACTACAATAAGAAAAAATGTATGGTTTTCATATATCTAGTGTTGAATTTTTTAATCTGGTTGAGGGTTTGCCTTGTAAATATGTTGCATTCCCTCTTGTAAGTTTAGGGCTTGTTGTAGAGTTGATCTGAGTTAGATCTATTGAAGTTTAGTATTGGTTCATGTTTGAGGGATTTTGGTTGAGGTATGTTGTTGAAGTTATTGGTATAGATAGAGGTTGTATAACATTGAGGTTCTAACACATGGTTTTAGGTACATACTTTTGGTATAGTGTTTGAGGTATATGTAATCAAATCATACTGGTTGATGAGTATACAATGACAGGTTTCCCAGTGACAGATTTCACATAACAGGTTGTGACAGTGACATGTTCAGTTTCTACATTTGGCACTTATATTTTAGGTTAGTTAGATGGGGAAAGGATAGGTTGTTTTAGCCACATTCCGGTTGTAGCCAAAGAACATAGGGTTTTGTATCCTCCTTCTAGTTGTAGCCAAATAATTGGGGAGTTGGAGCTTCCCTTAGGTTGTATCCTGAACATAGTGGGTCGGAGCCTCCTTCCAATTGCAGCTGGGAAACAAAGGAAGTTGGTGCATCCAATGAATGTATTTCTTAAATAAAAATAAGAAAAAACATTTTGTGGTTTTCTCCTACATTGGGCTTCCACGTAAAAAAATATTGGTGTACTGTTTATGTTTATCATTGTTCATTTGTTCATGGTTTATTTACTCTGCACTTATTGGATTATAATTCTATATTGATCATAAAGATAAATAACACTTGCATATTATGGTTAAAAGGATTAAAAATATCTATTACTAATTCACCACCCGTCTCAGTAATCCAACAATTGGTATCAGAGAAAGTTCCTTTAGAAATTAATTTAACCACTTAAAGGTAGATCATGGAGAGGAACAATATGTATAAAAATGCAATACCACAATTTGATTGACAAAAGTATGCATTCTGGAAAAAAAAGATGAAAACATATGTATAGGCATAGGTATTTGAAGTTTTACGATCAGTTGTAAATGTATTAAAAGAACCAGCAGTTACGCCAATAAATGAAAATGGAAAGAAACTCAGTCTAAATAAATCAAAAGCAATAAATGCAATTTTGAGTGGTTTTTGCAATTCAGTATATACCAAAGGTATACATTGTGTTATCACACTAATTTGCCTTGGGTTTTTTAGTTTGTTTCGATCTTTTCCTAAGCCTTAAATTTTAATTTTTTAAATTTCACCCCTTTTTAAAATTGTGTTTGTTAGGACCCCCTTGATAAATAAAGTGTTGAGTCATAACTTATGTTTTGATCCTCATTTGATTTTTGGACTTAGAACCATTTTTGTTCATGACTTAAAATTTGGTCCCCTTCATGATTTGTCACTAGGATCGATCCTCTCTATGACTAGATTGATTTGACACACCATTTTCCTCTTTCAATCCCTCGTATCCATGCCTTTCTTTCATTTTCTTACATGTCCAATCATTTTTTTAAATGGAGTGTTGCCCACTCATCAGGAGTTTCCGTAGCACCTTTCTCGTTCATCATTTTCCACCTTGAGTTATGATTACAACATTGATGTCATTTTCCTTTTTTTCAGCGTTGTTTAAAAATATGCCTTCAATATCTCGTATTTACAAACTTTGATAATGGTTTGTGATTTTGAAAAGATCAGAATTTTTGCGCTGCATAAACTCTCAGTTCTGACTAGTTGACAACAATGCTGCCAGATCCAATGCTGAGGTAGATTCATAGGCCTGGATGTTCTTGATTTCATCCTAAAATCTCACTGAGGCTTTAAACAAATGTTTATTCCATAGTTATACCATGTTTCCTCCTCTACACATAATTTTTCAAAGAGATTTAGAGCTCAGAGTTTTGGATTATCAAGCTTGCATAGTTGAAGGAGACCTTTCTTCACACTATTCTATCCTTGTCTCCTCTCTTTTCAAACCTATAATATTCACTACTTGTATGTCAAAGTCTGATACATCCTCTCACCATAGCTATTGAGCTCACAACATCTGAACAATTCTATCCTCTGCATACACATTGCGCTACCTAAGGGTGTTGCTTAACCACATTGTGTCTCCCCTACTTCCTTTGACATTTGAGTCGAGCATTTTCCACCCAACTTCAAAGGGATAATTACAAAATACCCTCTCATTGTCTAACTGTTCAATACCTGCATAAATCTAAGGGAGGGATTTCCAAAGCCAAGTCTTAGCTTACTATCAATTAGTCTAGTTTAAGGGGAAGTTATTGTAAAAGTGCAGCTTTGTCCATTTGAAGCTCAACTTTAGGTCCTCCTAGTCATTATTACCCCATAGCCATAGGAAGCTCTCATCCTATGCTATGGAGAGTCCTCATATGAATAAGTCACACAAGGGGGAAATGTTAGTTAGAACTGAACCTATGGATATGCATCTTTTTGAGACAGAGCCCATGGAAAGAGAAGTTTTTCAAAGAGTGGGATGCCTCTCTTTCTACTAGAATATGCAAAGAGGCCATCCTAAGGTGAAAAGGCATTTTTCCTTACATTTTGATGGCAAGAGAACTAAGGTAGGGGATTTAGAATTTGAGGTGACTGAGGTATCTATTTCAGCTACAACATGAATCACTATCACAGGTGAGAAATGGTTTAAAGCCATGGCTTTGAATGCATCCTATGCCAAATATTTCCTTAAGAATGAACATCAAGCCAGTGATTTATCTAAAGGTGTGCCAAGGAATCAACTGATTGAGAATTTTGATAGGATATTGAGGATCATTCAGAGATACTTTACATGTGAAGGGAGGTTTAACACATTGTACGAGCACCAAATAAGGTTTCTACTGCATTTTACTGGTAAAATTAAAATGAATATTCCTTACTATTTGTTAAGGATCATAGGTAAGATGTTAGACAGAATTCAATCCAAGTCTAAGGATGTGGATACTAGCATCTTCCACTCTGGATTTATTAGAATGCTAGTCTCTGAAGAACTGGGTAAGAAAGATATCTCATGGGAACATTTTGTTGTTTCTTCCCACTTCAAGTTGGATAAAGTAGCCACCCCTCAATCACAGAATGCAAGCCCTTTATCATCCACTAGTGTTGCTAAAGCATGCACCAGAAAGAAGAGGAAGGGCAGAGTTCCCATTCAAGTTTCAGAGGTCATCAAGCAGGTCACAGGAACTGAGTAGGAAGATTTTCATTCCCCACATAGAGATTTTTCACCTCCTCCTCCACCAGAATTATAAGAAGTTCCTTCTACTACTAAAACTGCAGCAAAGAAAGGGAAAAAGCTACACTTCTCCTCTTCTCCTCTAGCAGCCAATACCAAGGGAAGGAAACCTTTCACAAGATCATCAATTCCTAAAGAGGTTTTTGAAGAATAGTCCCTACCAAAATCCTCTATCCTACAAAAGAATAATGGTAAAGGCATTGACAAGCCTATGGAGAGGAAATAATTAATATAAAGATAGAGGTATCAAGAAGCCCAATGAGACGGGAAAGGCAATTCCTATGCAACAGGAAGAGGAGACCATGAAGAATCCTATTGAGACTGTTCATGTCACTACTCCACCTGACAACCAAACATTCAAAACATTAATCAGGCAACTTAGGGATGCTTGGAAGGAGGTGGCTCAATTTAAAACAGAAGCCATGTATGGCAGGGTTAAGATGAAAGAACTCATGGATGCCTACAGTCACACCCTTTCCATGGAGAGGTCTACAGCAAGAAAGGCCCAACCTCTCCATAGGAAACTAAAAGACCTTTATAGGTAGAACAAAGGCTTCCAATCTCAGAACACGAAGCTCAAAGCAAGGTTGCATCATTTTCAAGATGAAGTGGCTCAAAGAAACTTGCAGGTATTGGTTGAAGCTACTACTGAAAAGGAGACACCAGCATCCAAGGAGAGCATAGATCCACTAAAGAAGCCTATCACCACTAAAATAAAGAAGCCTAATGTGCCAAAGGAGGATCCTCCTTCTACAAGAAAGAGTGTCAGGTTAAGTGTCAGGGTAACAAAGTAGCTAGTGAAAGGTGAGCCCCATTTTTGAAGATGGTTCCTTTTTGTGAGGATAAATTGATGGTGAAACATTACCTATGCCACCTGTTATCACTCCAAGAAACTCCTTAGGGTTGTAGACTAAGGACTCTTGGTAACTTAATAAATCATCAATAATGAAAGTGTGGATCAATGGGATAATAGAGAGTAACTAATGAGAAGACAACTCACAATGAAATCGAATGAAACAATGCTTTTAGGAATCAATGAATAGACAGAGTAATATCAAAAGGTATGGAGAAAATTGATCTAGATAATCAAGTACAACAGTGTGTAGGATCATACAAGCTAGCAAGAATTCCTTTAGTTCAGGTTTATGAGCTAAATAAGAAGATGACAGTTCTTAATAGCTAAGATAAACTGAAATAAAGTATAGAACATGGAATAGATGAAGAAATATGTCATTA
>JZKD02S0172250.1:7561-23066 GCA_000966675.3 Picea glauca | reverse complement strand
GGCTAAGACCTTTTACAAATTCATCATGCCAACACCTCTTATTACAATTTTTTATGGAAATGTAGAGTAACCAGGTGGTCTTTTTGACCGGCTGAATTTCTGAACTCTGAAATTTGAACAATAAATGTTCAATCTTTGGCGGCTCGCTGGAAATTCACCATAGTGCAACTTGGTGGATAACAGGGACCAAGTCCATTTCTGATATTCACCTGCTCTTTGTTAATAAAAGCTTTACTTCAGAAATATCTATATATGTGAAATGTGATTTTACTGCAATTAATAATTATCCACATGCTCTCCCTGAAAAAGCCACAGAAAAGCTGCCTAGTTTCCAGGGTAATAATGCTGTCTCAGCCAAAATGCACATCAAGTCTTTTATGAGATGTACTAACAAATGGTGTGCAGCTCATGATTATGAGGATGTCAGGATGAAATTTTTTGTTTTATCCTTAGAAGAAGATGCTTTAGATTGGTATGAAGATATGCCTGACAACAAATTCAAAACGCTCAAAGATCTTACAGATGCCTTCATAGAAAAGTGGGGGTAAAAGAAAGATCACCGTCAGTTGTTAGCAGCCCTTAACTCAATCAAAAAGAATGAAAATGAAATAATGGACGAGTTTAATAAAAGATTCAACCAACTTGTCTCCAGCATGCACATTGACATCAAGCCTCCTAATGACGCTATTCTAATCTATTATGTCGAGGCCTTTGTAGGGGAAATGAGATACCAGCTTAGAGATAAGGAACCCCTCAACCTCAAGTCAGCTCAAGAAGTTGAATTAAAAAATTATGGATTCCACACAAAGTTCTACATTTTTGTCAAAATGTCCTTTTTGTGCGAAGGAGTTTACATGTCTAGAATCATTCAAGAACCAACATGTCATTTGCTCCAATTGTTACAGAGCTTTTACTTAATTGAATTTCAAAATGATACGCAAATAGAGTCACAAATTAAAATATAGAAGACAAATGTGCAAAACAAGAATTTTTTTTTAAAGATGATGAGGTTATGTTAGCAGAAAAAGACCAAGAAATATGTCTCTTAAAAGATCACAGTAAAAAACTACTTATTCAGATTAAGAAGTCAAATGATACTAAACAGTGCATTCAAAAGTTGGAACAAGAGAATCAAGATCTCGAGAAGAAATTATTAGAAAAAGATGAGGAAACTTCTCGTTTAAAAAACCTTAATCAAAGATTACTGGAACAAATCAGAAAGTTAAAAGATGAAAGTCAAAACATTGAAAACAAAGTCGACAAATTAGAGAATGAAGAACTTGCATGCTTAAAGAATTATAATCAAACACAAATCAAAAGGATTAAGAATGATAAGAAATCCCTGGAAAACAAGTTAGAACTGCTTATCGAAAATGAAGCATTAAATTTTTCAGATGAACAAATCAGAGTTGTGGAAAAGATAACAATTACAGATCCAATCCACGTCACATCTCAAGACGCTGAAAAGTCAGTTGAAAAAAAGACATATTCAGATTTTGGAGTACAAACAATGGAAATTTCAAGTGTAGATCCAACGATCAACAAAACAAAATCAGTTGATGAANTACCTTAACCAGTTAAAATATCAAACCCGCTCATAATAGAAAAAAACTGACCTATCGTCCGAAGAATGTTGACGCCAGTACAACTGAGAACAAATTATTTTGGGAATCATATAAATGCAACATTCCACAAAGGATCAATTTAGGATGGTCAGGTCCTTTTACGGTTCAATAATTATGCTCAGCACTCAGAAGTTAGTATCATCTTGTATCATCAACCATAACAGTCTCAGAAACCAAGAATCGAACAAAGACATTACAAGCGACGTAAGACCGTCCATAAATGTGCTGAGGACAAAGCATTTCTTAAGGGGAAGGCAATGTAACAAACATAAATATAAATGTAACAAACATAAATATAAATGTAAATATAATATAAAATATAAATATAAATATAAATTAATAATTAATAAATTACTAATGAAGAGACACCTCATAATGAAGGGTCACATCTCTTCATGAAAGGGCACCCCTGCATGGGTATATATACGGCCTTGATTCTCATTTGTATTCATACTATCATATTCATATCTTCATATACATTTTATACATTATATTATTTGTCCTTATGGATTTCTTTGTACTGTTCCAAATATTTTCGACGTGTATGATCTGAACTGAATTAGCTTCGTCACAGTTTGAAGCATAACTATCTTCTTTTACTTTTGAGTAACTGCATATTCTACCCTGATATATTGCAGGATGCTATGCAATGACATCATGTCATCCAAATATGGTTAACCAAGACATTCGAGTCTATGGAATCATGCTTATTGTAAGTCACTATTATTCATCAAAAATTAGTTCAAAGTTTCTGTCTTTCAAGTTTTTGATATAATTATGAGATAGAAATAGAAGACAGCAAAATTCAGTCTTTTATATGTTATGCAGATTTTTGTACTATTGAGCTGTTATCAATGATTTGTAATTGCTTCTTAACTATTGAAGTGACTAATCGGAGAATTCATTTCCTGAATACACATTCAGGTTGCAATCATAACTCTGTTTCTGCTCATCTATAACTGTTCTGATCACATTCTTATCATTCGTGAAAGAAGAAAAGCCAAATCCAGAGAAGCAGCAGCTTTGTCTGCAAGAGAGAGGACGCAAGCACGTGAGCGATGGATATTGGTGAGAGAAGCTGCAAAGCTAGGGGGAAAAAAACTTCAAAGACAGTTCAATCGTACATTTTCACGCAACCAATCTAGTGAGCCTGTAGAAAAACAAGAGATATTGGCTCCTGGTACATTCTTCTCTGATGATGTGTCAAGATTTCCACTGTCATCCTTTGCTGAAGGTGATTTGCCCCAAAGATCATCCATAGAATTAGAACCTATGACTAAAGAAACAAGTGACCTGTATGATCTCCCCCATGCTTCTTTTCATGTACTAGATCTTCAGGAGGCTCCCATGTCAGCTTTTAGTGCTTACAATGTTAAGAAAAAGAAAGCACATGCACCTCGTACTGGCCGCAGACGTTCTCATATTTTTGAGTATGCTTATGGTGAAATAGAAAAAGAAAAGATGAAAGAGAAAACTCACCTTACATTGACAGAAGTAATTGAAAAGGCTGGTTTATATGGGGTTCAAACTCGACCTAAAATGGAAGTTTCTTTCAAGGATCTTAGCCTTACTCTTAAAGGGAATGGGAAGAAAATATTAAGGAATATTAATGGGAAACTAAAGCCAGGACGTATTGCTGCTGTTATGGGTCCATCTGGAGCTGGAAAAACTACCTTTTTGAATGCTCTGGCTGGCAAGGTGATGGGCTGTGTTGTGACAGGTTCTGTGTTTATTAATGGAAAACCAGCATCAATACATTCATACAAAAAGATTATTGGCTTTGTGCCACAAGATGATATCGTACATGGAAACTTAACTGTAGAGGAGAATCTTTTGTTTAGCGCAAAATGCAGGTTTTGTTTCCCTCTCTTTCTTCTTTACTTTTTCATCTTTGTATGTTTTTCTTGTAGTTATGCATTAGATTGGCCCTTAGACTGCTCATGCTTTTGTAGACAAGTCCATTTCTGTTGTTCTGTCCATTGTCTCTTTCCCTAGCTTTGTCTCTGTTTTGCCCTTTTCCTGACCTACTCGTTTCACTGAAGAATGTTTTCCCTTCAACATTTGAATTTTTATTACATTGCAAAGTATGGGCCACTCTCTTTCTTTTCCATATTGCCAAGCTCCCACCCTCCATCCTGTGGGCGAGGATGTGATTGCTGGTACCTTACCAGCCCCAATCAACAATTAGCTCATAAAGAGCTCCAATCAACAATCAGCTCACAAAGAATGCACGTCACAAAGTGGGATTTGAACCCAGGTGGTGAGGATTATGACTTTCCTCTCAACCACTTGGGCTAGACCCAATTGACTGTGGGTCAGTCTTATATGAGCTTTGACCACCATTACGTTTCATCATAAATTCTTAGAAATCTAAGCGGTTGACATGACTCTTGAGCATGCCTTATAACTGTTTTTTGCCATTGCAATTGATAACTGAAATGGTGTGGAAAGAAAATAAAATATGCAGCATGGTTTCAGTGACTCTTTTTAAAGCTTTTTTGTAATGTTGAATGGAGAAATATATGGGGCTGCCAAGTTTCAGTTAAATGCAACTGGATTGATCTTTGTGGATGCTTTGAAATCATTTTCATGAAATAAAATCCTATCTTTGTCATAGTTGATAACTTTCTATGACTGACATGGTACACTTTGGATGCATGAAGGCTTCCTGTTAACATGCCAAAAGAAGACGAAGTTTTAGTTGTTGAACGGGTCATTGAAGCTTTGGGGTTGCAATCTGTACGAGATTCCTTAGTTGGTACAGTGGAAAAGCGAGGGATCTCTGGAGGACAGAGAAAACGTKTAAATGTTGGGCTTGAGCTGGTAATGGAACCATCTCTTCTGTTCTTAGATGAACCRACATCTGGTTTAGACAGCACTTCTTCACTGTTGCTATTAAAAGCTCTTCGCCGAGAAGCTTTAGCAGGAGTAAACATATGTATGGTACTCCATCAACCAAGGTAACTTTTCTATAATCATGACTGGCATGTGCATTTGCTTAAAGTGCAGCATAGCTTCAAAGTTCAGATTAGCAAAAGGAAAATGTGGAAGAAGTGAACAGTCTATTAATTTCTCTCACATACTGAAGCATATTAGCTTAATAGATGTGCCATTACAGTTTGAATTTTACTTGCATGTTTATACTTTTTGACTTACCTCAGATCTTTTAGGAATTGACTTAATGCCAGTGTCCAAATGGTCCCTTTTTATTTACATCTTATGTAACAGATATGCTTGGTTTATTTTTTCAGCTTTGGATTATTCAAGATATTGGATGATTTAATCCTGTTGGCCAAGGGTGGATGCACTGTGTATCTTGGACCTGTGGATGAATTCGAAGACTACTTTTCCAGCCTTGGCATTATATTTCCTGACCGTGTTAATCCACCAGACTACTTTATGGACATCTTAGAGGGGATTGTAAAGCCAGAAGGAAGTCCAAGTTTCGATTGCAATATTCTTCCTGTTAAATGGATGCAACATAAGGGGTATGAGATCCCAAGAGATTTACAGGAAAATTGTCCAAAAACTGGTATCTCAACAAACAAAGAAACAATCAATGAGGGAACAACGAAAGAATCTGTTGACATAGAAAAGAAAAAACAATCTTTTGGACAAGATTTATGGGAAGAGGTCTGGTGTAACATTCAATTGAAGTGGGATAACATTAAGCATAACTTCTTAAAGTTTGAAGACCTTTCCAATCGTCAGACTCCTAACTTCATCAAACAATTTAAACTCTACTTGAGAAGGTAATGAACCGATTTAAAAGATATATATTACGAGTTTCAGGACCAATGTTTTTTTGGTTAACACCTTATCATCTTGCTAAACTCTCCACTCTTAATTCACGAGCAGTTGTTTACCATTACCAGAATTTTTAAACAGCGTTTCCGAGACTACAGCACACAATCACAAGATTACCTTATTTTATTGCTTGCTGGAGCATGTATGGGGATCCTGGCTAAAGTAACAGATAAAAACTTTGGAACAGTTGGGTACACATATACAGTAATTGCAATGCGTAAGTATCAGATCATACTTATATGCTTAACATTCAAGGGAAATGGTATTTTTATGTTATGCTAAGTGCATTTGACATGGTCTTCTTTGTCCTTTGGGTTGTCTGGTATGGATTTACGTTGATGATCATAGTCTAATCTCTGTTGTTTTATCATAGTATTGTCATACAAGTCTGTATAGTACTCTTCAACTTCATCTTATGCATTTTTCAACGAGTCATTATTAGAGTTTGATTCAACTGTTCGCACTAGGGTTTTTTAACTGTTGTAGTTCTTGTTTGTTGATATGCAGCTCTTCTGTGCATGATAGCAGCATTGAGAACGTTTTCTCTGGACAGGCTGCAGTATTGGAGAGAGAGTGCAGCTGGCATGAATAGATTAGCATATTTTATTGCAAAGGATTCTGTTGATCACTTCAACACAGTGGTTAAACCGCTTGTTTATCTTTCTATGTTCTATTTTTTCAACAATCCACGGTCAAGCTTTGCAGAAAATTATGTTGTGACACTTGTCCTCGTCTACTGTGTGGTGGGAATTGCCTATATTTTTGCCATCACTCTTGATCCAGGATCAGCTCAACTTGTGAGTTATGATATCATCTATTACATCTTTTTTTTTTTTAATTTCATAGTGATTTGGTACATGTTTCCTTGCATGCTTAATGAAATTTTTGTTCATTAACAGTGTTCTGTACTTCTTCCCGTTGTTTCCACATTGATGGTAACTCAACCAAACTCAAATGGTATTTTGAAGTATCTTATGTACTCAACTTATTCGCAATGGGCTCTCGAGGCATTTGTGGTAGCAAACGTAAAAAGGTGTGATGCACCCTGCTCTTCATTTAGTGTAGTTCAAGCAATTTATACATTTTTTAATTGTTCAACATTTATTGCATTCCCAACTAATATCATCCTCTGCAGTTCTTGGGTATATATATATAACCTTTTGTATATTAATTTCAAAAAATCATATTAATAAAAAGAAAATACATATCAAAAGATACAGTGGAAGAAGACAATGTTAAGTTTCGGCAACCTAGCACCCGGCAATTTATTTCCTTGTTAATCCTTGCTGTAGTAAACTTATAATGTAGATTAATCTGAATAAAAGCACGGCCAAGTTTTAAAAAATTATGTGTGTGTGTATATTAAAAAAATTACAAACTACAAATAAAAAAATGAAATAGAGACATAAAGATCCAATTTTTTTAGAAATTAGAACATTTGCAAAATATTGATACAACTAGTTACTATATCAATGATGATCAAATGACAAACACACATGAAATTAGAACCATAAACTGCAGTTTTCTCATTAGGTCATCAAAATCAAAATGTATTACATAGATACAGATTTAGAATCATCAAAATCACCACCACTGCTACTACTCTCTCGTCCATTTTCATTTTGTATATCCAATTCAATATTTGCATCTACTGGTGTGGATAAATGCTATGGATAAATGCTATAGAATAGGGCATGCTGCCCCATGAGTTTCCCACCAAGCATAGGGCTTCTTAACCCTCTATTTTTGAGCACATTGTTATCCCCATTTTGTGGGATAACTAAGGAGATTATGTCTCGAGGCCCTCAGGTTGCAGATATGGAGTGCCGAGAGACTACATGACCAACAATATCCACTTCCACAGATAGAGACCCTTTTCACCACCACAGAGGTGAGGATTTTCAGATGGCATCCACCACACCAGCTAGCTTCCAAGAGGCATTGGGCCTTGCTCCATGAGGTACAAGTCAGATATTATGGTGAGTATCATTTCAATATTTGAGGCATTTTGAGAATGTTGTATCTTAGACTGCTTTAGATTTCATGACATATGCTTGGACATTATGCCTTTTGCCTTGTTTCACCTTGGTGGTTGACTTTGTGCCCTAGTAAGTGGTCTTAGGGTGTACTGACCCAAGAAGGGGTTGTCCCTCATTCTATGGGAAGAAGGAGTTGAAGGCCTAGAGGGATTGTTGTTAGTTAAAAAAGATAAAAGCTTGTTTATATAAACCTTCCACTTGCTTTGCCTAGGGATTCCTCGAGAAAGCAATGAAATGGCTCTTTGTAAGAAAAGGGGGACCCACAGTAATAAGTGATTATGAATGCTTAGGGGGTTAGTCGGAGGAAAGGTCTCATCACGAGCCGGCCTATCATGATCATGGGTATATAGCGGTATGACATTACCATCATCTGGCCACCAAGCCAGGGTAGTGGCTCTTAGTTGCATAGCTGAGAGAAAGGGGGTCTCATCACAAGCCAACCTTCTCATTTCCGATTTCCGCAAGGTATTTGTGAGTGACACTGTCATTATCTGGACACCGTCACACCACGCCAGGGTAGTGGCCTTCAACTCATTCTTTAAAACATGAAAGAAACAAAGATTGGCAAGAGGATGGGCTTGGAAAAAGTGCATTTCAAACGAAGGTGCCACACACCCTCTACAAAGGCACCCATGAATGAGACACTACAACCACTTGTATGTCATGAACCCCATGCCCAGTGAGTCTTGATCCATAACCACTTCATCTGCTTCACATGGCTTAGAGAGGGATCACTCGGGAAACACTCATTGACCTAGGGAAAGATCTACCCAATAGGACACCTCGTCAACCCTCCCATATCCAAGCTTGGCAAGTTGCATAATGTCTTTGAACACTTATTTGTTTGACCGAGTAATCTTTGATGCACATGCTTAGGTGACTCATTTATTGATTTGATTTACTCACCACGACATTATGACTTGAGATCCTTGGAGGGTGTGCTTATTTGTCTTTGCAGGACCTAGTTGGTGGATAGTTTTGGAGGAGCAAGCCTAGCTTGGGCTTCAAGTCCACAGGTTGGATGCCAAGGGCCCACATGCCAGATGAGAGAGATGTACCTTTGGAGGCCTAGAAGATGACTTGAGAAACATAACCTAGCCCTTACCTGCTAAACGTTTTTCCTAAGAGAGGCAAAACGTCACATTTGGAGGCTTGACGTCACATAGTAGGGCTATGGTTTGGTGGTGAAGACATGGCTCATTGACACATGGACGTTTTGAGGAGAAGAAAGCCTTGACCATGAGGAGATGGCCTAGATGATTGACATGTGGCCTTTGGAGGCCTAACTATGCATCTACAACTCCAACGACTTGCTCCTAGTGTCAAAACGTTCCCTAAAGGCTTGACGTCCTCTTGTTTTAGGGTTTTCTTTTGTGTAAAAGTGATTTTAAAGATGAATTCTTTAATATTATTTGTGTAAAGGGGAAAGATTAAGGTTGTTGACCCCTAATCTTGTGGTTTACCCTAAAATTATGTGGACAAACTATGTTAGTGACATTTTGTATAAATAGAGATCATAAGATCTCATTTTTAATCATAACTCTCCCATTTGGAGAGGCCTTGGACTGAAATTTTTGCTACCTTTGGCTATTTCTCCATTGTGCTCTTGTGTATGGCTATCTTTTTTAGTTATTGGTTGGAATGAGACGAACAAGTTTGCTCACACAAAGAATATCCAATATAAATAGGATAGTACCCAGAATTCCATATAGGATAATAATAATATGACTAATGAATATGATATGAGATGATTACAATGAGAATGAGGGCCCGTTTATGTATCCTCACATGGTGCCCTTTCATGAATGAACACATCCTTTAGATAAGACATGACTTTTTATTTATGATGTGTTCAATTATTATATTTAATTATTATTATTATATCTATATATATTATGTTCATAACATTGCCTTCCCCTTAAAAATGCTTTGTCCTCAAAGCATACTTTATGGATCTCTTGCTCTGGCTTGTAATTATTGTCTCATGATTCTTCATTCTTGAGTTAGTAGTCGTTGAGGACCTGTGATGATAGGATCTTCTAAGCACTGAGCATAACTGTCGAATTGTAAAGGAGTCTTCCCATCCTAATTCGATCTTCTGTGGATTTGGGCTTTTATAGTGTTCTTGGAAAGAACTTGATACATTTCTACTCCCATGATAGCTTCTACTTTGACCCCCACTTGTAGTGGAAGTAATATGCTTCGACATATCAATTATTTGTTTCTGTTTATACATTGACTGGCTGAAGTATCGACTTTTGTGATTAGGATGTCGATAAGGCATCCTTGCAACTTGATTTTTACTTCGTATACTTGTAGCTTTTTCTTGATTAACTTTTGGAATTGAGTCTTCTTCATACCCCTGGATTGTTTCTACTTCGACATTTAAAGACCTCTTTACATGAGTTGTAAGGTTGACTAGATCTGTATTAGTTCCTTTATCCAGAATTGGGATTCTTACATCTAAAGACTTCTCTAGCTCCCTAGGTTCAGTCATTGTCTTTTTATTGAATATTGATGTTTTGCGATCTAGCTCTATTTGTGAAGACTTGTTATCATGCTTAAGTCTTTTAATTTGTGTTAGTAAATCCTGATTATGTTGTTTTAATCGTAAAAGTTCCTTTTTATCTTTTGACTTGTCATCTTTATTTTCTGATTCTAGATTCTCCTTTCTTCATCCTTTAAGATTTTAATTTGTTCTAGTAAATTTTGATTAAGGTTCCTTACGCAGGAGCTTTCTTCCTCTTCTTCGGTTAATTTCTCTTTGAGACCTTGGTTTTTTTGTTCCAACTTTTGAAAACACCGCTTCTTCTCCTTGGACTTCATGATGTTTGCAAGTAGTTTTTGATTATGATTTCTTAGGCGGGAGATCTCTTGATCTTTTTCAATGATGATCTTGTCACATTCTTTCTGTCGATCCTGCAACTTTTGTATTGACTTCTGGTTATCTTGAAGGATCATTTCCGATACGTCGTTCAGGTCTTCTGATGATGAAGCTTCTGAAACTGACTTCATTGTAACGTCCTGCAATGTGATTTTTTTCTTCTTATAAGAAAATGTCAAAAACTTTCTCCTTGTGTTGAAAATAAAAGTACCCAATGTATCTACCCAAGTTGACCCTAGAATTATATCAACATTGTCTTGATACATTGATATCACATTGAATTGACCTATGAATTTGTAATCACCAATAGATAGTTGTAAGTTCTAAATTTTATATTTCTCATTGGAAAGACACGTGTCATTTTCAATTATATTTGGCTCTAAAACCATTAATTGGTTCGCCAAGTCAACATTAATGTGATTTTTCGTAGAGTTCGAGCAAATAGTGACGTTGATATTCTTTCCTTGAATAATCCCATTAACTTCTAATAAGGGATCGGCATATTTTTTATAAGTGTGAGGGAATCTTCCTTGTTTTTCACCACGAAACTCCATTTATATAATTATATGTTTGAACCTTGAAATATAATAATAATATATATTACTTTTCTTCACCTTCTAAATATAAGTTTCTTTCTTTTCCTTAAGTATATAACCCTTCGATTAATATATGTGTTAATTATTATCTTTTAATTGTTATGGAGGATTGCGACTGATATGGCTTCGTCAACCATTTTTTTTTACTTCTAAGATTCTTTGTAGTATATATATATATATATATATGTTCCAACTTATAATTTTCCTTTATATATTTTAGACAAGCGTGATTTTTCCTCAACCAACCGTCACAATGAGTTAATTGCGATCGACGATTCCTTCCAAGATTTTGATTGGGTATGGTAGTGACTTGGATTATATGTACCCTCACGATTTCCTTACAGGAGCAATTTCTTCTGCAAGTTTTATGATTGAAAACTGACAATAATCATGTTCCCACGATTACTATTGGCACGATTTTCAGCACTCCTTGATTAATGTCTCTGACTTGAAATAATTCCAATATCTTTAATTCTTCTTTTCGTGTGGCAATAGCTGACAACTATTACTTCGAGAAAATTGTAACTATTCGATATAATTGACGCGTAACGTCGATGGGTTTCTAAATGGGAAAAGACTGTGTATGAATGACGACTTTAATGGTGACATACAGTTTTAGACAACACGGGTCTTCGATTTATTAATATATTTTTGTATAACCTTTGACTGTCGACGGCTTCATTTGTTATGTATTGACAACAAAACACTTCATAGATAACAATGGCGGCTAGTTTAACTCCCAACCGATGGGCAATTTCAAACTCTCTTTTCCCACGAGTACACTGTAGCAATAGCAACTGGATTGAATAGTCATATGAACTTGCAACCCTCACTCCGTACAACTGTATTATGTAATTTTCTGTATGAATTATTCCTGGTGGATGTTTCTTATGTTATTGGCAGAGGTCTACTAATTGTTTATTTTTCCAAGTTTCTTGTGGGTTCTGCATAGGGCCCAATTGGAAAGGCAAGCGCAAGGGGGGACGACTAAGAGACTGCGCAATAGGGAGTGAAAGGGGGGGCATGAGCGGATGAAGGCTCCAAGATCTATAAATGAGCAGTTCACAGCACCGAACAACCCAAGGAGCTCTCTGAGGAAATCGGGAATGACTACAAGGTGGCGAAGAGGCCGCAATAAGAACCTGGGGGGTCTGGAGAGGCGAGCGAGAGGATTGGCATTCCCACGAGGGCCACGCGCAGAGCAAGGATGACTACAAGTTTGCTGAGGAGGGGGATGACGAACGAACCCACGAGTTTGTGGGAAGAGTCTTGTACATAGTACTAAGCGTCGCCATGGAGGGACGACTGACATCAGGGGAGCTAAATCGAAGGGGGAGATGAGAGGCCTGGCCATCATGTCCACACAGGCGAGCCGTGTACACTGGATTTCCCATGTGAGGAGGAGATTTCACACTGCTTGGAGAAGAGATCATCTTGTACGCTCGAGGTAGAGAGTCCTCGTATGACACATGCCAAATGGTGCGACGACAGGTTGTCACGTGGACAACTGAAAGCGTCCACCCAACCATGTCGTGACTTTCCTTATGGACACGCGGTGGACCCCGACTGAGGAAGTTGAGGATGTTTCCTTTTTGCCGCACTTGGGTGGAGCTGTCATTGTTCCTATCCATGTGGTCGTGAGGGATGCTTAAGCCCCATGGGGGGGAACTCCTTTTGCTGTCCAAAACTTGCTCTTGGAGGTTCATTAATATAGGGTGGTTACGGTTAAAACTTCGTCGATGCTGAGAGTGTCGGGATTTGTCCCGATGGCTGCATTAGCCATCTTGTCTGCTTCGCTATTATTGCCTCTAAGGATGTGAAAGAAGGTAGTCTTGATTTCTTCGGAGGCCAGCCTGGTTCTGTCCAGGATCTATTTAAAGTTGGGATCTTTGGGGTTTGTTCCCTTGACCATCAGTCTTATTATGGTGAGAGAGTCACCTAGGACAACAAGCTTTCTTATTCCCTTGGAAAGGGCCAGTTGAACGCCCTTGAGAAGAACGTATGCCTCAACTTTGTTGTTGGTGTCCGTCCCTAAATTCCAGTGGTATCTAGACTCTGTTTTTCCCCCGGGATCATAAAGGATCCCCCCCGCGCCTGCCTCCCCTGGGTTTCCTTTAGAGGCTCCATCGAAGCATAGAGTATGGGTTTTTTGCTTCTGGATCCAAAGTTCCATGTTGAGTGTGTGGTGAAGCTGCCATCTTGATCTTGGGGCTGTCTGAGGGTACATAACGGTCCTGAGATTGAAGCTTGCCATCCATTTCTTTTCCCATCCATTCTAGTTTGTTGTATCTTCAATTTTCAGAGGTTGAGAACATATAGCTTTAGAGAGTAGTAGCTTTGCCTTAGTTGCTACTATTTGAGGGGGGGTGATCTTGCCTTGAAAATTTTTCCTATTTCTTGTTTTCCAGATCTTCCAGCATAGAAATTTTGCTAGCGCCCGCCACACTCGTTTCAGTACTGGCTTGTCTTTGAAGGAGCCCTGGTAGTATTTGTCCCAGTTCCCCAGGCTGGGATGGGGGGAAGATGGCCAATGTATAAAACGAACTAGGTCCCCATAGGCTAGGTTCCAACAACTTTTTGCGAAGGGGCAGTCCCATAGCAGATGGTTGATATCTTCTTGATTGTTGTTACAGAGCGAGCAGTTGAAGGGCCTAAGAAAGCCTCTCTTCATGAAGTTCTCCCCTGTTAATATCTTGCCATGTGCTAAAGTCCAGTTGAAGAAGTTAATTTTTGGGAGGGTGTCCCGGTTCCAGATGTTTTTCCATTTTGTTGAGGATTGATGCCCACCCGTGTTATTGAGGAGCTGGCTGTATCCTGTTGTGACTGAGTACCCCTGACTCCCCCAACCCCTGTTGTCTGGCCGTGTTTTTTGGATGGGCATTGCCCCTTTTAGAAGCGTGATTAGGCCTTGAGCCTGTTCTGCTAAATTTTGGGGTACAGTCCCCAAGTTCCAGTCTTTCCAACTACCATTGTCATTCCAAGCTGAGATATCGAACAGAGTACGCTTTCCCCGTCCCATCATCCAACCTTTTAGATTTGAGCGGTTCTCATCGCTGGGGTTGAAGGTTACCCCAAAGATCCTTTCATGCCATATTTTTATTGATTTTCCATTTCCTGGAATCCAGGAGAGGTGCTCTCTAAAGAAGGGGGAGACTCCCTTTATTAGTTTCCAGATTTGGGATCTTGTCTGGTTGAGGTGCGGTTTATCCATGCTTCTGATTCTTTTCCCTAGTCTGTATTTGCTTGAGAGTGCATGCTTCCACCAGTCATTGTCCCCTGTGATTAGTCTCCGCATAAGTTTGACTCCCATTGCCAAGTTGGTGATTTTGGGGTCTTGGATGCCTAGGCCTCCCCTAGATTTTGGCTGGGTGACCGTTTCCCACTTTACCAGGTGGAGTTTTTTGTGCTTTGAGGCCCCTCCCTGCCATAAGAATTTGCGGATGAGCTGGCTCATTGCTTGAAGAATTCCCTTTGGGGCGAGGAGGGTGGAGAATTGAAACATGGGGAGAGCCAAAAGGACAGACTTTATTAACACCACCCTGCCCGCTGGGTTTAGCCATCGTGCTCCCCAACTTTCCATTTTCCTCCTGAGCTTTTGAAGGAGGATGTGCCAGAATTCTTCGGGGAGCGTTTTGAGACAGAGGGGGAGGCTTAGATATTTGAAGGATTTCCAGTCTTGGGTAATAGCAAAGCCCATAATTTGAGTTATTCTGGCCCTGGTGCCTGCCGAGACGTTCCAGGTATAGATCTGAGATTTTTCTTTATTTAGAGAGCCTCCCGAGATGGTGAGAAAGGTGTCCAGAACTCGAAGGATTCTTCTGGCCAGAATTTTGGAAGCGCCGCTTAGTATAATTGTGTCGTCTGCGAATTGATAGTGGTTTAGTCTTTTCACTCCTTCGGCTATTTTTAAGCCAGGAATATTACCAGAGGCACTTTCCCATTCGAGACTTCTGTTTAGCGATTCTTCCATGAGCACATAGAGGATAGGGGAGAGAGGGCAACCCTGCCTTAAGCCTCTGGACGTCTTGAAGAAGGGGCCTAGTCGACCATTTATGAGGGGCGCTATCCAGGGAGACTCGATGCATGAGTTGATCCAATTCATGGAATTCTGGCTGAAGCCAAACTTGCGCATGACTTTGAAGAGAAAGTTGTGCTCCACTCTGTCAAAAGCATTGGCCATGTCAAGTTTTACTGCCATTCCGGACTCCCCACGAGTGTTGTTGGAATGGATTGCTTCTTGGACGAGGATGTAGTTATCCCAGATTTGGCGTCCTGCGACAAAACCTCCTTGGTTTGGAAGGATTAACGCGCTGAGGAGGGGACTAAGCCTGTTTGCAATTATTTTGGCCAGGATCTTATAAGAAATGTTGCAGAGAGAAATGGGCCTGAATCGATTGAGGGAGGAGGCTCCATGTTCTTTTGGGAGGAGGGCTAGGAAGGAGGAATTCGTTGCTCCACCCAGTTTTTTGGCTTTATGGGCGAAACGAAGCATTCTGGTGAAATATTTTTTAATGATGGGCCAACACTTTTTATAGAAGTGAAGAGTGAAGCCGT
>JZKD02S0172249.1:296503-320231 GCA_000966675.3 Picea glauca | reverse complement strand
TTGATGCACTTGTTTATGGTACAGGTTGATTACAGGTTGAGGTACAGGTTGATGCATGGTTGATGTATGGTTCAGATTTATTGGTACATGTTTACAACGGTATATCTCACAGTGAAAGTGTGACAGTGGTTCCATCATTCTACTTCTACTTCAAGGTGGCAGGACGGGGCAAGGACAGGTGGTTGTAGCCACCTTCCGGTTGTCGCTGGAGAACATTGGGGGTTGTATCCTCCTTCTGGTTTTAGCCAGAGAATTGGGGAGTTGGAGCTTCCCTCAAGTTGTAGTCTGAGAAACTAGGGGGTTGGAGCCTCCTCCAGTTGCAGCTGGAAAATAAAGGAAGTTGGTGCTTCCAATGAATGTAATTCTTCAAGACATATAAGAAAAAAAATTTCGTGGTTTTCTCCCGATTTGGGTTTCCATGCAAAACACTGGTGTACTGTGTATGTGTGTGATTGTTTATTTCTTACTGCTCATTATTGGATAATAATTCTACATTGATATAACATTTGAAGAAAAATGATTATAATTACGCTATTACTGATTCACCCCCCTTCTCAGTAATCCAATAAGACTATGGAGCATAAGGCAAGGGGACATTGAATCGTTAGATTGTGAAGAAAAGGAACTTCACAAAAGGCGAACATGTAGATCATTCAAATCACATGGACGACCATCCATGCAACATATAATTTGTTTCAGGATGCAAATTTCCCATAGGCTCCAGTTTTCTCAACTTATTGTTGAAAAGGATTCCAAGCTCATTATCCACTTTCTCACCAAAATCCAATGGGGCTCTTCTTCCTCCAAACTCTCCACTCATTGGAGATTGGAATATTTGATTGACTTACTTGGATTTCTCTTACCAGGTATCTCTTGCCTAGTCCCATCCCATGTTAAGCGAGATGATGACAAATTGGATGACCTCTTAATTAATGCCATCTTTGATAACCCCTCAACATTTTTCGACACTGCCTGGGATGAGCTCCCTCTCCTACCTCTCAAGCAGTCTTTTTTCTCTCTTGCACAAGCCAATCTTCTCTCCCTAGATGAGGTGTCGTCCAACTCAGGAGGTAATGTGGTTGGCATGGTGGAGTCAAAACCTATCCCAAGGCAATAGATGGTTGCGCTCAACATGCAACATGACACAGATGTCCCTTCATTGGTCAGATAGAGCATTATGGAGCTGCCTGGTGGTGTACTTTTTGGGTTGTGAGGGGCTGACAGTTTTGATGGCGACGAGTGCAGGAGATATTGATGTAAGGCTTGTGGCCTCATGAAGCAAATGATGCAAGGCTTGTACCCTTTCCCCGATTCGATGTAAGAACTGAATATGGCGAGGTTCAAGTAGATAGAGAGAGCGATCTTCTGCACGATGTGGATGATGCGCTCTTAACCCCTCATTATTTTGGCATTCATGATCAAAACAAACGATGAAGGTTGAGTTGGTTGGATTTTGGGTAGTATTTCGGACCTAGAGAGGATAAATAGATGTGGTCGCGCTCTGGTAGTTGCACAACTCTTATATATTTGGATTTACACCGATTTTTAGAACAATTTGGTAGGCTTACTTATTTATTTAGTCTTTTCGGATATGGCTCCAAGAGGTCAGAAGCCTTGTTCCTTCTCTGTGAGGTCATCCCACGCATCTAAAGTAGTAGTGGTTGTTGGAGAGTTTTATGAGGATTTTGTTCCCGAGGAGGAAAAATCCACAATGTTGATCCTGGAAGCAGAGGTTCGCCTAATTAGGGAATTAAAAGATGATGAAGAGATGGAGTTTCAGGTGGGAGGATTAAACCTTTATCTTGGTTGCACCAGAACCAGGAATCCAAAATTATTTTGTACCCTGGAATTGTACTGACATACAAAAACAATGGTTTCCTTAGGTATGTTTCCAAAGGAGGAGGACTTATGCCAGCTTAAAGGTAGAATAGAATCCTTGGAAACTTAGAACGCCTACATGATCGAGGTGGTGACTTGGCTCGCTCATTGTCATGGAGGTGTCTTCGTTCCTCTAGTTGGAAATCATCTTGGTCCCAAAACATCTGATGCTACTGCTCGTCGAGGTGACTCGGGTTCCACCTTCCCTCACGTTCCTCATGCTCAATGATCGATGGTTCTATGGTTACAATATTTCATTTTATTATCTAGTTTATGATGCTCTAATGAAGTGTATTAATGGATATAAACCAGTTGAGATTTATCTTTTTAAGATTTTAAGATATATGCTACATTCTCTAACACGGTTTCCCCTCTGAAGCATAACTATTTTCTATGTTTTTTTATCTCAAAAGATTGTCATTATCTCTTTGGGCTTGGAACAACATTGTCTCTCTCATAAATTTTGTTCATATTAATACAATAGATACTTATAAAAAAAAAACATATATTTATTACATTTACAAAACAGTTTTCCGTCCTTCAATACCAATGGATCCATGCATATAACTTGAATATGCATTATGGAAAAAAATAAAGGTCATAAAATTCCACAATAGTGTTTTCTTTGCAAATCGACTTTGGTCCAATGAAAAAGCATAAAGAAGGAAAATAACAAAGCCATTGATGCAACATGAAGTTGTTATATTACAAAGTAGTTCCCCCTCCGTTAATATTAGTGGAAAAATGCAGACAACCATAACTCCTATATGGATTCAAAGAAATGAATCTCATGGAATCCCACATCCCTATAATAGAACAAACTACATGTACGTCCCATGGGGTCATGCCAATTTTATTTGACATAAACAAAAATAGAATATTGGGGAATATGGTCTTGAATGCGGAGGGGGAAACTAATGTTAAAGAAATAAAATATTTGAGAATATGCCCTTCAATACAAGGCCATGGATGAATGTCACCCTACATAAGGAAGGCAATAATTATGACTACAATGGTAGCGTAACAATATGCAAACAATGCTTTCATAACACGAGGCAAGGTAATGATGAATCATTAGATTCCAAAGTTAATGGGCTTGAATAATAACGAAGGCATTGAAACATAAATTAAGGAATGTTCACATGTTAACACAAGCAAACATTAATGATGAATTCATCATTATATTGTGAAGTAAATATATGTTATATTTTGCTAATTGGGAGCAAAGCAAGTTATATTGAACATAAACAAATCAAGATAAACCCATCAAGATCTCATCACATCAACATAAACACTCTTATACTATACTTGATAATGATATTTGATAATAGTTAAATTGCATAGGAAAAACATGAAATGGGGACACAATAAGTAATCAAACAAAGGGAAGGGATAAGGGATATAGTGTGGTCAAAATTTGCTAATTCAAAAACCCATACAATAATTTGTTGTATCAAACTCCCTCTAATTTACCATTGCAACATAGCTAGTTAACCTCAACCCTATAAATTTAAGGATTTCCAAATAATACAAGTAAAAAATCCACATCAACCCTATAAATTTAAGGATTTTCGAAATAGTATAAGAAGTAAAAAATCCATATATAAAATAGAGATAATTTATTATTATTATTTTTAATTTGTTTTGGAACATTAAATTTTATTTTTATTTTTCAAAAAATAATGATCTATTCACTATTTCAAAAGAAAAATCATAATATACATATAAAATTGTCTTGCTAACAATGAAAGCAGTGTAAAATTTTTGCTTCTTCTCCCGTTCTTATTAGACATAAACTAATAAACTAGAATGTCCCATTAAACAACCTTTCAAAAACACATGGTACAAAGCCTAGCCTAATTACATATATATCATTTCATATAAAAACAAAAATGACTTATTTCAGTTATCTCCATAGGGTAAAATGCTTTTTTTCTTCAGTTTATTCCTTTTGATTTGCAAAGTAATCATAAAGATAAAGGGATACACTTTTTTTTCTTCTTTTTATTCTTTTTAATTTGCAAAGCAGACATAAAGATAAAGGGATATGATTGGGAGTGAGTCTCCTTCCTTTTCTTCATTCCTAACCTCCTTGTTTGTAATATTAGAACTTCTTTTGAAAGCACATCAACTCTCTTGTTCAATTCCCTATAAACATAATGAAAGGACACATAATCAAATTGAAATCTTATCTTTATTATTCTATCCATAACATGGGCTAGTAATAGATTTCCATATTCTTACTTTCTTGTGCTCATTCTATAATGAGCTTTGAATCCCCTAGAATATGCAAGCTATTAAGATTGCTTTCCTTGGTAGTATTTAGCAATATTCACAGAGCACAAAGTTCAACTCTATTATTTATACCCTCTACAAGACGACATACATGTGTTGGAAGTATCTCCTTACTCTAAAATATCATGTCATTTCTCACTAATGAGGATCTGAATTGGATCTTTGTTAAACTTATTTCAAACTTTGTAATAAGCACTTAGTTTGTTTCCCTTTTGTAAATTTTATAAACATGTCCTTTTTATTTTATTTTTTCTTTTTGACAAAATTGGAAGTGGAAATGAACCATTGTGATGGTTGGCCTTCCAAAGGTATCCCATTAAAAATGAAGGGTGTAGTGAAGAAGGACATCAACGAGGGAGTAGCATAAATGAGAGCTCAAAGAGGGAAACCCGCTTGAAGTTGAGTGGATGAAAGAGTTAATGAGAGAAGGTATCTCCAAGCCATGGCCATTTGCAATTTTGTATTGTCAGTGAGGAACAATGCATAGACTCTCCATATAGCTCACCCCTTTGTAATTTTATCATGAGCATAATTCCCATTTAAATGTTGAAATCTGTGAGTTATTGCAATCTATGCTTTGGGTATTTCTGTTATGATTTACAACAATCTATGCATACTTTGTTGAAGTGTGTTTTCAACCTGTAGCACCTACCTGTTATCACTGAAAAATAGTCAGCATCATTGCACACAATGGTTGAAGAAAGACATCAATTCCAAACAATAATTAATCCACCTACATCACCAAAATCCATCCAAAAGGAAAAAACTATATACTTGGGTCAAAAATCAAAGTGCGCAGATTCACCAAAGGAAGCACGTGCACAATGTGTATAATGCACATGCTAACACGGGCCTCTATGTGCAAGATGCGCGATTGTCTACGAGAAAAGTCGCATACTTCCATGAACGACGCATTTATGAATCTTTTCGGCCTCTCAACCACTTCTAGTCCGACCCCCAACACGATTTGACACTCATATCTGAGAGAAATCTAGCTTGAAGGTTGGTCAAGGGCTAGGAAGTGCCCTAAAAGGCCCCTTGTTCACACTATGAACCAATTATATCTCTCCATGAATGGATGTTATAAATATGTGCCATGTAAGTGCTAGAAAAATAAGAACTTCAAGGTATTGTTATGCTGCAAGGATTCTTCTTTGAGAATCCTCTTTTCTCTTTGAAGCCTTCAAGCACCATTGCAATAGGCAATTCCACTCACCTCTTGAGGGAATAGGAATTGTATTTCTTCACCATTTGTCATTTTCCATTGTTTGAAGAGAAGAGATCTCTATCAGGGAACTCAAGAGCCCTCCCAAGGAGGAAGAGGGGACTCATAAGTCCTTTCCTTTCTCTACGATGTTTAGCCTATCAATATATTGATCCATTGGTAGCTATATATTGATCATTTTTTGCTTTCATGGTTCTAATTATTCAAGTTTCTCTGACATTTATTTCTTAGTTGTTTTTAGTTTTATTTCTTTGTTTTCATGTGCATTTGGTTTATCTAATCAATTCACAAACTTTTGTCTTGTTTAGCAGGCTTAAATAAACATGCAAGTGTTTTGTTTTTGCTCACCCAAGTGACAAAACAAACACAACAGATTGGCGACCATACTAGGGAACGGTATCAAATTTCTCCCTATTTAAGCCTTGAGAGCACTTATTTTTTATTGTTTTGACATGCAGGTACCAAAACCGACCTAGCCCAACCTACCAAAGTCAAAATTTAGAGCCAAGGAAGGAGTATTTCACTTGGAAATTTCCTGCCGAACGCGTGATAGGAACTGCGTGGATTTCAAGGCCCACAGACATGCACTATGCGTGAAACATGCTTCATTACTCTGCGCATTGTGTGCCCTCTGTGCACCTGTCAGAAGTGTATCCCGCACATAACCTCGGTTTTTTCAAATTGTAAGGGTTTTTATGAATGGTTTGAGATCCCTTAGCCTTCAAATTTTTATTTTCCTGCACTTTGTAAGGCAACTACACTTCACTTAGAGTCCTTTCTCACAAGAAAGGTTAGTTAACATAAGCACATAGGGGTAAAAAGAATCACTATTCTTCTCTTTTTCTTTGTTGCCACATGGATGGCTCATTTGGATTTTAAAATTTTAAGTTGAAGTTATTGCTTTTCATACACAATCACTTAAATTGGGACTATAAATTAATTTTAACCCTCAAGTATGCTCTTCCCCCACACCCTAGTGTGATATCGGGAATCAAAAAAGGTGGTTAAAAGGACATTTCATCTCCCTTAAAAAATCATTAGGAGAGGACAAAGCCCCCCTAGGGTTCCTCTTAGTTTTGGAAATCATCTTAAAGATTTGTAAGGGCCCATACATGCCCACATGTTTGCAATCTTAGGATAGTTTCTAAAAAGCTTTCTTAGTTTAGATCACAATATAGGGAAGTTTAAAGATCAAGTAATGGGCCCATACATGCCCACATGTCTACAATTCTAGGATAGTTTCAAAATCTTTCTTAGTATAGACAACATTTTACGGATTTTAAAGGATTTGTAAGGACCCATATGTCCACATTGCTAGTTCTTTGGGGCTTTAAATATTCTGCAAGGTTGTACCAAAGACACATAGTAAGCTAGGTAAGAAGATTGGTGAGGACCACAGGAAATTCACATGCTGCAATCTCACACTTAATTATTAAAATCTTTGCACACTTTTCACTTTCTTGCACACAAAGTCTCTCCTCACACACATAATTTCTATTAGAATAATGGAGGTCAAAGAAGGCTTTCTTCAAAAAGAATTCTGAAAGATCCAACTAGTACTTCTTTGGAAATTATTCACACCAATTAATTCAAACGAGGTTGGTCCATGACCCCAATCTCTCAGCCCACCACATCTAAAAAATTTCTAAGAACACACTAAAATTTCCTCCACAGTAGGTGCCAAAAGAATTTTTTTAGTCTAGGTAGGATCTCGGTGGTAGGCATTAAAAAAAACCCCGTTATCAGGTTCTCACATTTTCAAACAATAGAAGTTGAGAAATAGGGAACTGTCAAATCATCCAAGTCAAGTGTTCCTATACCATAAGTCAAGGAGATACCCATGAAGGGTCGAAGGTTGAGGTCCAGTTGTTCTTCACATCCCTCCTTGAATCACCCAACTCTTGTGAGGGAATCCAACCCGTGACCCATTTTTGAGGTCGAAAATCTAAATGTCGCACTTTGACCGAGGTACTTAGTGGCCAAACATAGGATATCCACCCAGGTGGAAATTATGGGCTGCAATCGCACCTTGATCAGATTTTGTGTGGCTATTGGGAAATATCGCCAAATCTTTCGGGATATGCACCCTCTACCCCTCATTATAATTGACTATTTCAACCTTCACTAGTTCCTCTTCCGGTGGCTTCACACCCCACTATTGAGTGTTATTGGAAGGTCCAATGCAAAATTGAGAGGAAGGACGTTAAGTATTTTAGGACATGAGCATTTGTTTTTATTGTTCCCCCATGCAGAAAAAATCCACCTATCCACATGCTTGTTTATTTACAGTTGATTTATGTATGATGTTCATTCAATTACATGCAATTGTGATTTATACTATTTTGTGAAGGTCAAAATCTCTTGTTCATTTATTTCTCTCTTGTCACCATTTGCACACATTCACTTTGCTAGTCAGAACCATAGGGGAACTACAGAATCCTATTCGTTCTAGATGCTTGCATAATCTCCCTCTTATTCTAGGAGGAGTCCCTAGTCTTGCCAACTCACCGGCTCAACCATCTCACACCCCTGTGAGTGATACTATTTTGGGATCAACTTTACTTGGTTCCACTTTTCTTGGGTCAAATTCCCAAGGCCATCCATCCATTAGTTCTCCTTCACAAGGATGCGGGGGTCAAACTTCTTCTCAAGGGAGAAGTACAACCCCACCAAATCCCTCTCAAGGGACAGGTCCATTACCTACACACACAATGGTTGGAACTAATCCTCTGCCAAATATCCCCATGCCATACTTGGAATCCCTTAACATTCTTGATTTAACCCAACCCATGAATGATCCCATTTTGCATGACCCCACTTGGGCCAATATGCCTACAAAACTACCTTCAGATATTTTGAAGTTTGAAGGAAAACCAGGCGAAGATCCCGCCAACCATGTTATGACCTTCCACTTATGGTTCTCTTCAAACAACATCATGGATGATTCCATCCATTTAAGGTTATTTCAAAGAACTCTCACAGGCTCATCATCCAAATGGTATGTGGATGAAAAATCAGGGTCCCATGTGACCTTTGAATCATTGGCTAAGGCCTTTTTGTCCTTTTTTCAACTACCAGATCGTCATGATACTTCCTTAGAACTTATCTTTGAGTTTAAATAAACCACTGCTATCCATATAGATGACCACATCCATGAATGGCGTCGACAACGTAGTTTGTGTAAAGAGGAAACTACCAAAGAACAACATATTGATTGGTTTCTTAAATCACTCATCTATGTTATTTCCAAGGATGTAACATCCAATTTTCCCAAATCAAAAGAGGAGGCCATCAACAAGGCCCAACAGTTTGATCTCATCTATGCGTAATCAGGTTACTTGCACACAGTATTACCTGATGCACCTTGACCCATACCATTTGGCTAGGACAAACCTAGGATATCCCATGGTGCGGATGGGTTGATTGGTTCTATGACCCATATCAACCCTTACGACCACCCATCACCCACTTATGGTTCCCATAAATATCTGCAACCATATGGAGGGATGTCTTATTACCCTCCTCCCACTCACCAACAATCATATCATGTTGCTTCCCCTCCACCATTGGGAGGACCCTCACTGGTACCCATGATGCATCCGGTCTCTCAACCAAGTACGAGTTCACCCTCAACCTCCGCATATAACCTCAGCAGTAGTGGAAGTGATTCAACTTCCTACACGCCATATGGATCATCTCCACAAAACAATCCATATTTTCCATTTCTTGGTCCTCCCCAACTAGTTGCTCCTCTACCAGGACAACCACATGCCAATGTTAACTTTTTTCAACCCTCTCCCATTCAACAATTTCATACTTTTGAACAATTGAATATGGAAAATCCAACCCATCAGCCAAATAATGCCAAGAAGAAAGGAAAAAACTGAAACAATAACAACCCAGGACAGGAGAAACTAACCCCCAACAAAATCATCCCACTGGGGGCAACGAAAACCCCCAAGGGGGCAACAATAACAATCAACCACGATAAGGGAAGACCAATAACCTCAAAAATAACTTCCCTTGTGCTCTATGTGGTGAGCATGGACATTATAATCATCTTTGCCCGCAAATTTCTGATTTCAAATGGATGAAAAAATTAATGAACACACAACGTCCTCTAGCGTCGCCTGCCCCTCGGTAGGCCCCACAACATTATTTTCAACCACAACCTCCGTCTGTTTTGAAAATTCCTATTCCACACCAAGGTGTGATGAATACCCAACAAGAGATAATCCCTGCCCCATCACAAATGGGGCAGTATCAAAACTCGGGTCCCAATCAACCTGGAAATCCGGTCGATCACATCATCCTCCTTACTAGTGAAGAAGAGATTCTTCTGCAAACACGCAGTCGTTAATACGGTTTTCCCCCTGAATCTGCCCAACCACCTCAAAAGCGGCCCTGGCTACATCCAGACAACCATTGATGATTCCACGCCCTAACACCGAACCAAACCCTCGTATACCCCATATGTCGTTACGACAGAATGTACATAACCCTCATGCTAGGGAAACCCATAATTACAGTCTAGTCGATGACTTAGCACAGTCGCCTGCAACCATGTCTATATTGGAGGTCCTCCAAACCTGTCCATCTTAGCGGAAATATTTTCTTTTTGCCTTGGGGGCAGTTGAGCTAGTTGAGACTCGACTCATCACCTTTGATCTAAATAGCGGAGAACCACGCCTCCCCACCCTAGTAGCTTTTTAGATACCAGTTAAGATATGGAACATCACAGTTCATCGGTGCATCATCGATGAAGGTGCCTCCACATGCATCATGTCCAAAATAGTATGGAAAAAACTTGACTCACTTGAGCTAGTACCATCTTCCATTATCCTGAGATCTTATGACGGTTGACCATCATCCCCTAAAGGGATCTTCCAAAATGTCCCAGTAGAACTTGGGGGAAAAACTATCCTGATTGACATTGAATTTATTGATGCCCCACTTGATTACAATATATTTTTTGGACATAGCTACATGTATTCTTTGAAGGAGGTAGCCTCTTCTGTGTTTCATATGATGATATTCCCCCACAATGGGAAAATTGTCACCATCGACCAACTTACATATTACGAGCCTAATCATTCCACCAACATTGATAACATTCTCCCCCTTGTTCGCACTAGCTCAGATGATTTTTTGGTCATCGACATGGGCCCTGGAATATTCAAGGACCCATCCTTATTGGGGGAATATCATGAAGCACCACCTCTCTCACACCCTTCTATTTCACCACAAGGTGTATCATGTCTTCTAATGGAACAAATATCAGAGGCACTACTCCTCTCACCGAGGCCCCTCCCCACATTGAAATTCCACCAGTTGTAGAACCATTACCTCGAGAGCTTCCTGATAACCCCACTACACCACTTATCCTAGATTCCCCCCCCCCACTCCAAGGGAAAATCCCGATTTGGGAGATAGTCCCCCAAGCCATTACCCAAATTCCCTTTTTCTACCCTCCACCTGCAATCCAAGAATTCAAGGTAGTTGCTACTCTCACCCTTCCCAACATGGTTCTTTCCATCCATGTATGGTATCTCCATCCACCCGCTATGGTTCCTACACCATATCTCCCTCCTATCTCCTTCCTCATATAGAGGGATTACCGATGTAGATCCTAGTATAGGATCCTACCACACCACCCCCACCCCCAACTAGCAGCAACACCACCACCACTGGGGGTAGACAAAGGAAGAACGATCCCATATCTCCACTACCTCCCCAATCTCAACCTCCTTGCGCACTATACGAAAGAGAAGAACACCCCACTAACAGATGTCCTACTCTTCCTGAGTTACAAAATCTTATCCAACTCCCTAAAGAAATCCCATTGCTTTCCCCTCCACCAAGTACGTCCACTACTACTACGAAGTCCTCAACCACACACAATAAAGGGTTACGAACCAAATTGACTTGTGCCATATGCTCATAATATGGCCATTAAACTCATCATTTCCCAGCTCTACCTCAATTCCGCCAAACATTAGCCGCATTACGCCACACGTCTTGGCCAGAACCCTCTCAGCCACTCTGTGTTGAGGCTCACATTACTAATATTCGATATATTTCATCGTCAGTCCCTAATAAAACGAGGTACCATCCACAATATCGTGACATTCAGTTTATGTCAAGTGAGCCATCACACCATGTACATGATATCCCTTCTACGTCCTCACCCCTTGAGGATAATAACACTTACCCATTGACAGTTCCCCCTACCACCTCCCAGGATCCCCTATATTCTCACATTTGACACTACGAAAAATATATCTTGGAGCAATTAACTACCCCTAATTTCCCTTGGAATGCGCTCCATCATCAAGAAATTTTCCTCTCACAAGAGGTCTTTCACCTGCCTAATCAGTATCCCCAAGATCCCGTAATCTTCCAAGTCACCTCACAACACTCTCGCCAGATCACTAATAGTGTCAGTGCAAATGAGGTGGCATTGTGGGCCCACCATCCATATATAGGCCCTTTTACCCAACTTCCACATTCGGTTACAAGAGACTAGAGCCTATGTTTTCTGATCTGTTCTTAGCCACAAGATCATGATCTAGCCATCTACACATTCACATTCTCCAGGTTATCATCTGCACTTTTCCCAGGAGGAGCATTTTTCTCACACCACGTTCAAGTACGGATGATCACTGTTAATTTTATCAAATAGTTGTTATATGTTCTTTATCATCAGATATTGTTCACGTCGGGTATTTGGTTTTCATGTGTGCAGGTACTTATTCGAGAGGCTTACAACCCCTTCAGGTATATGTCTGACACTGACATGTTTTTATTCCCTTTGTCGATCAATTGCATATCATAGTCACACCCTCTGCCATTCACCTTTAGGGTCCCTACATCTGGCTCTGTAATATCTTTACCTCTACCGCATTTTGGTACTGCCAGTCAGTAACACTCTCCCCCACATGATTTATCCCATTCATAGTTCCCCTTGGAAACTTTACACTCATGTTGATTTCACCCTCCTAGGTTTGGGAGTCCCGATAGTATTTTGCATTTCCGAGAATGAACCCCATGCTTCTTCTCATCATATTGCTAACCTTCCTAATGGACTCCCAAATCATATCATCTTGGTTCTATTGACTGCATCTCTGCAGTTTCATTAGCTCTCCATCTCATCCACCATCAATTTTCCCATCCGTAGATTGCCCTCCATCCATTTACCTAATATAGAAACCCAACCATGGGACCCCCACCCTCCATCAATTCTCTTTCACAAACTTGCGCCCTAAACAGGCCAAGCCATATTTTATTGGGGCACCCGTTTCTGTATCTGTATACTCAACTCAAATTATTCTTTATTTCTTTGGTAATTGTATAAAGCCTTTGTTTCCAACATATACATAGCTTTTTCATCGTCATCCTTGATGGCCTTCTTTTTCCTGGAAAAGAAACCCATGTCGCCCTTGGCTGGGGCATCCACTCTTTTTTTATACCGACATCGTTCATGAACCCCAAGTATCCCAAGTCCATCTACCCATGATCTCTAACTTTGTCCACTTTGTTAGCCTCTGGCACAATTTAACCCCATATCTAGTCATCCCCCTGACGCTAGATCCAGTTTTACGGTTGTTGCCAATCATCCTTCATCACCCCAACTAAGGGAAGTATTGCATCCCACAACATCTTGACTTCGTTCATGTTACTTGTCAGTACATGATATCATCTATTACTCAGTGGATTTCAAGAAGCCCTTTGCTTCTTGGCGTTGCATCTCCCTTCATGTCGAGATCAACATAGTTTCTAGAAGGGTGACAATATCTTGACTCTCATTACATTTTCAATGAGGAGTTTCAAATGACACAGAGAGAATCATCATTGCTTTCTGATTTCGTTGACCCCCATAACATTAGATTTCAGCAAAATCCCATGTTACGGTGGGTCTTACTATGTGACTATTGTAGTTGTTTCATATTGTTATCTCCTTAAATAACACAGTCAGTTTTGTTAATTTAGGTGATAGGAAGTCATTGAAAAATGCAGTTCTAAAATTTTCAAGGTTCATTTTTGAGAACCTTATATTTGTAATAAACTTTTGAAAAAGTTGGATTTGATTTTTATTTTAAAAAAATTCAAAACACAAGTTTCGATGGCCAAGTGCCTCTCCAAAAGCGCTTCTATGCCACTGCAATCCCTAGCTTTCGGCAGCATAAAACCAAAATTCGGGGCTATTTAGCCACTGAAAGCGCAGGAGCTTGGAAATAGTCAACACATCCTTTCACACACCGGAACCATCGGGTTGATGTGTTATGATTACATTAGCCACTGAAAGACAACAAGAGAGGTCGATCATGATCCCAAACTCTCTAAACCTTACAATTGTCCTATTTTTAGGATCTGATTCCTGTGTAGTATGTCTCATCATTTAAACCTCAGTTCCATGATATCGCGTGGCTTGATGTACTTCATACCCCTCAAAGCTTATCCAGTTATAATCCTGTCAAATCTTAAAATACCTCTTATATCTCTCAAAATCAGGATATTTGTTAAATACGTCCCCTATCATATCACCTCTGGCATAGTCGAGCCTTAACCCCCTAGTTTTTCATTGTGTGGCCTCCCTCCAAATCTGTTTTTCTAATTGCAGGTGTACAAGATCTTTCCAACAAATGAAGAGAGGAGGACCAGTTGTGAGGAGGGAGCTTAATGACATTGGTTACTTGGAATCACATCCAAAGGTATGTCAACTTTTCAAAGATGCAGGTTGTTGCAAATTTTGTGAGAAATTGCAGAGTTCTCATCAACAGGTGGTAGACGATTTTTCTCTGACTTTTGATGGAAGAAAAGAAATCATCGGTCAAGATGAATTCCAGGTGGATGAAGCCCTCATAGATGAATTCCTATATCTTTTCTTGAAGAAAAATGGCAACACTTGTTAAAATCCATCCTTTTTTATATAACCTGTGAAGGTAGATATAACAGGGTGATGATCTATCACTTCAATCTCATGAATCATTTTACTCGTAGGATCCCACTCAACCTGCCTTATTATCTTCACAGGAGCCTGACTAAAATGGCTCATCAAGTTAAAGCTAAACCCAACAAGGTAGAAGGTAGATTGTCCCATCATAGATTAATCAAGCTTTTGATTTGTGAGTTGATGCAGAGAAGAAACAGGGATTGGGGCCACTTTCTATTTTGGAATGAATTTCAGATAGATCTATAGCTAGAAGATAAAGAGAAATCTTCTTCAAAGAAGTCATATAATCCCAGGAGTGGAAAGAGGAAAAGGAGAGCCATCTCTCCAATTGCAATTGATCAACCCTCTCCATCTTCTAAACCTAAAAAGGCTAAGAAGAAACTCAATTTTAGTAAGGATGCAGAAAAGGTCGAAGAGCCTCCAATGGACAAGAGGATCCTCAATATCCCCTATACAGACTCTGAAGATGAAGAGCACCAGGTTGAAGCAGAGCAAGAAGCAGTCCTAACAGAAGATCCAGTTACAACATGGTATGTAGATCCATTTACAACAGGTTATGAAGATCTTCCATCGCCTACACCCAAGGAGGAACATGAGCTTTAAATTGCAAAGGCCTCATCTAGCAGCAAAAGAAAGTAGAGAAAATAAAAGAAGATCAAGAAACTTAAAGAGAAAAAAAAACAACAGGAAGTGCTAGAAAGGGTGATTAAAGCCAGGTATGAAATTCTATCAAAGATTTTTTTAGAATCCAGTGAAACCCTAGAAAGATTGGCACATGAAAGTGTAAAGGAAAAGAAAAAGAAGAAGAAGATTGTAAAAGACTACAATAGTCTCTGGAGAGTATCTATGCATTTGAAGAAAAAGGTCAGGTCATTAAGGTTTCAAGCTATGTCTTCAAGACCTCAGCCTCAACCACCTATTGATCTTGAAACCCTAGCAGATGCAGCCATCCATTTGAATAATCTAGAGGCAACCAATAATCCTACAACCATTCCAGAACTTGATCAAGATGCAAAGGTTTCAAAAGATCATCCCTAAGGTGTTCCAAAGCTAAGAAAAAAGGTATTTTTCATTTTTGTTTAAAATAGAACTTTCAGTGGCTTACCAGAAAATTTCAATTTTTCATTAGCCACCGAAAGCAGAGCTTTCGGTAGCTAACTAGCCCAAATTTTGTCTATTTTAGCCACCGAAAGCACAGACAGGGCAGAGAGGTATTGTTTTTGCACAGATCCAAGTTTTTCTTATCCAAATGCCTTAGGAACGGTTCCAAACAATAGATAGTAATTAAGGTCATCATTATCAAGATTCTGTTTTGATTTTGGAGATGCCTAGCAAGGTGGAAAGGTTAAATTGGTTACCTATTTTCTGGGCAAAAAAATGTCTTGTTGCCAGCAGGTGGCAATTTTGATTTGTCCCATATCTTATGAAGACCCATCATCCTTGGAAGGCTTACTACACCTGTCGAAGATTTTGAAAGACATGAAGATCACTTGAGATAAGGAGTTGATCTATTTTATAGGATCTCTGCCTATTTTCTTGTGTTAGTTATTGATTTTCTATTTTTGGTAAATTCGATCCAGTATTCTAGGATCTGGATATCTGATGTAAAGGCTATAAAGCCACAAAACTTTGATGAACCAAGGGTTAGACTTTGGAGACTTTTTCACACTCTGTACTTAAGCTTCTCATTTGTAGACCAAATTATACAAGTTTCTTTTGCATTACCTGTTCAGATTCATATTTTCTCTGTATATTCTATATTTGCACATGGATGTTTAATTCATGTTTATTATGTTTGTCTAAATCCTAATAGATTTTATCTTATCTTTGCTTTGATGAGTTGAATTTCAAATATCTTTTACTCATTGTGACTGGCCATTCATATATATTTATGTGTGAGTCTGCTGGCATAGTAAGATTTCTCCATACATTCACTTAAGTTACAAACCCTCTGAACAATGAGAGTTAAAATCCTTGTCATCTGGTTATGTTTATGCATGTCTTGAGAGAGAAAGTATGATTTAGTCATCTGAATTGATCCAATTAAGAAGAATATTATACATTATTGAGATATTAGTTAAGTTACTGGGCATCTCTGAGTTACAACCTAAGAGAGTTTCCTGGAGTGATAACAAATTGGCGTCATTGCCGAGGAAAGAGATTGAAGCTCAGCTTTCCTGGGAGATGACACAGAGATGATCCTTGATGATAGACAAGGATTATACATTACATTGGTTGTAATCATCTATCTGGAGACTCCACACATTCATCCTGTCTCCAAAGAAAATCAATACTAGGGTGAATCCGCAAGAATCACCTGTCACACCAATGCCCAACCCGGAACTGATTCTTAGAAGAGGAAGATCATTTCAAGGTCAGACTTCAAAATCAGAAGAAGTGATAGGCTCTAACTTGGTTGAAGAAGCATATAAGACTTTAGAAATAAATCACAGTTTCTCATCCCTTGAGTCCTTTCACTCACAACAGGAAGAATACCATATAAATATTCACACTAACCTTTTTGTTGTAGAACATATTTTGTAGGAACTGTCTGCTAAAGGTGAAGAAAAATTGGTTGACCAACTTGCAAATTTCTATATAGCCTCATATCAAACTTCTTTCCCATCAGAAAGTTCCCCCGCTTTTTAGTTAAATCCCCCCAGTGTTGAAAAATATGATAAAAGTCTATCACCTCTCTCACAAATAATCATTATGGTTGCACCTACTCCATTGACCAAAATGCAACGAATTCTAGGTGCTATATATGCCCCTCTTGTGTTTCCAAATCAACATGCAACTATGCCCACTGGTGACTACTAGAAGTATATGCCAAAATTTACCGGAGAAGGAGATGTAACTGCATAGGAACATATAGAATCCTTCTATATCTATGTTGAGAACCTAAACATAGAAGATGATGATGTCTGGACTAGAGTATTTTTTCAGAGTTTGGATGGTCATTCTAGGAAGTGGTTCAAGGAACTCCCTGTTGGCTCTATAGCTAGAATAGAAGAGTTGGATGATATATTTTTAAAACAATGGGGAGACAGGAGATATTTCTTGTACTATATCACAAAATTTGGAAACCTTAAGAAAGAAAATGGTGAGTCTGTGTCTGATTTCACCAAGAGATTCAACAGAATGTATAGTAAAATACCTACAGAAATCAAACCTACAGAGACTTTTGCCCAAATCACTTATGCCAACTCATTTGATTCTGAATTTTGTTTTCTACTGGGAGAGAGAAGGTCTGCTACACTTTCCTTGATGCAATATGTTGCCCTTGAAGTTGAGTCAAATATCTTAGCTGCTCATAAGTTAAAGGGAAATGTTGATATAAAAAGGAATAAGGAAGAATCCTCTTCCTCATTAATTCAAAATCCCAAGATAGACAAATTGGCTAAGATGCTAGAGACATTAACCTCAGAAATGTCCAAGCTAAAAATTGAAAATAAGCATCCTTCCAAGGGCAAAGTCTCCTATGAATACCCTCATAGAAATCCAAATCATAATCCTAATACTTTCAGGAGGAATAACCAACAAGAACAGATTTTGAGAAGAGAGAGAAATCCCACAGAAGATCAGAAGGTAAGAGCCCCTCTCTAAAATACCGTGATGGATGAAGATGTAGATGATTTTCAAGAAGAAGAAGAAGATAATATTCATTGTGTTGGAGATGATGCAGGGAAATGCTATTTGACACAACATGATTATGAAGAGGCATTAATGACTGAAAAAATAAATGAAATTTCTGCCGATAATGGTGTTTTTCAAACTGATGATGGGAACAAATACAACCTAATATCTAAGTCTAATACTTCCATGCAGAGTACACCAGCTCCTCCTTCCAAGAAAATTGCTACCCTTGCCAAGCAACAAACTCAAAAAGATCAAGTTCTTGATGAACAACCAATTGCTTTCAAAACCCCTTCAAAATAAAATGCACCAGCTCCTCCTCCCAAGAAGATTGCTTCCCCCGCCAAGCAACAAATTTAAAAAGAGAAGATTTCTCATGACCAACAGATTTCTTTAAAATCCCCTTCAACTGAAGTAAAACTTTCTGATAAAACTTCTTATTCTTTCAATTTTGAAGCTGAAATACAGAAGATCAAAATCACCATCCCTTTGGTTGAGTTAATGAAGAATGAATCGTTTAAGAAAGATATCCTCAAGACTATTGATCCCAAATCCATATCTCCCTCTGCTGATATTTTTAATATATATGATGACAAACCCACCATTGTCTTAGGTCAAATGATAGAGGATAGAGATGAAATATGTCCACCTTTTTATATCTCTCTGAACATTCATGACAAAACATTGCATAAATTCCTACTAGACTCTGGAGCCTCTCACAATCTAATGCCAAAGGCAGTTATGGATGAGCTTGGATTATACATTAATAAAACTTACCATGATATTTTCGCATTTGACTCTAGAAAAGTTAAATGTCTCAGGATGATCAAAGACTTGGCAGTGACTTTAACTCAAGCACCTATGAAAACTATGCTCATGGATATAGTTGTAGCAGACATTCCACCCAAATTTGGATGTTTGTTATCAATATCATGGATGGAGAGGTTAGGAGGAACTCTTCAAATGGACTTTTTAGATGCTACTATCCCTATTTTTGGAGGAGTAAACAAGAGACTATACAGAGAATCACAACTTGCCTACATTATCAGTGATGAACAAAATCCATCCAACCATCCTATTTACTCAGTTGACACATGTATGGGATCTTGCATATTACAGTTTGATGATTCACTATCGGATTCATTGTTTCTTAAACAACCTAGTGTTCAGCCCACAGAGGTAGGATAAGATGATCCATGGAGTATGTTTTTTTTATAGGGCATGTACTAAAGAGACTGTTGGAGCAGGGGTTGTATTGATTTCACCATCTAAAGAAACTACACATTTGTCTTTCAAACTTGATTTCCAAGTCACAAATAACATTGCAGAATATGAGGCTTTGCTCTTAGGTTTGAATGTTGCAAAAGAAATGAAGACCAAGAGGCTACAAGTATATGGAGATGTTGATTTAATCATTCAAAAAGTAAATAAGTCTTTCCAAGCCAAGCATGTGAAGCTGAAAGCTTATAGAGATGAGGTGCTAAATGTGATTGATGAGTTCACTGAATTCAAGATCCCATATATTCATAGGGCCATGAATCAGTTGGTTGATTCATTGGCTGTTTCAGCTAGTAATTTCATACCTCCTTTGCCCCCAAAATTGAATTATGAAATTCAGGTAAAGTATAGGCCTTCTTTACCTGATAATGTTAAATTCTGGAAAGTATTTGAAGATGATGCAGAGCTAAGAAAATTTCTATGAGTGATGGATGAGTTTTTAGATTTACAAATTGATCAAGACAATGAGCATGATGAAGAAGCTCAAAAGCCTAAATTCAGAAATAAAATTGGAGCCCATGAAATTGTGCATCTCTCTACCAACTATATCCCCAAAGGTTTGGTCCCTTTAGAGAGACTTTTTTATCATAATGACATTGCCATTAAACTAGAAAAGAAAGAGGAAGAATCTGATGTGTTTCAGTTTAATGTAGGAAATGAAAAAAACCCTAAGTATGTTAATCTAGCTTCTCATTTGATTGATAAACAAAAATTTGAATATGGTGAGTTGTTAAAGGAATTTTCTGATATATTTGCATGGCAGTATAGTGATTTGAAGACATACAATACAGAGATTATTCAACACAAAATTCCTTTGAACAAAGACACAAAACCTTTCAGATAGAAACTCAGATAATTAAGTCCAATGTTGTTGCCTATTATGGAGAAGGAAATCAAAAAAATGTTGGATGCCAAAATCATCATCCATCTTAGATACTCTGAATGGATTGCCAACCTTGTTCCTGTTAGAAGAAAAAAATGGTGATATTAGACTCTGTGTAGACTTCAAGAATCTAAACAAATGCTCTAAAAAAGATAATTACCCATTGCCTAAGATGGAACATATTATGCAAAAAGTTTCTAGAGCTAGTGTTATGTCATTCATTGATGGTTTCTTAGGGTATAACCAAATTGAAGTCCATCGAGATGATAGGGAAAAAACAACATTTACTACACCATGGGGTACATTTATGTACAAAAAAATTCCATTTGGACTGATGAATGCAGGAGCAACATTCCAGAGGGCAATGGATATTGCATTCATGGGGGAAAAAGATAGATTTGTCTTTATTTATCTTGATGATATCATAGTTTTTTCATACAGCCATGAAGATCACTTGCAGCATCTAAGAAATACTTTCTTGAAATGTAGAAAATATGGTATTTCTTTAAATCCCAAGAAATCCCATTTTTCACTCAGAGAAGGCAAGTTTCTTGGGCATATTGTTTCTGCAGATGGAGTGAAGATCGATCCAACAAGAGTAGAGGCAATTCAGAAATTGTCTCTCCCAATATCCAAGAAAGATATCCAATCTTTCCTTGGAACCATAAATTTCATCAGGAGGTTTATTGCAAATTTTGTAGAGCTTACCAAATATATCACATGCATGTTGAGAAAAGATTCTGAAGTAAAGTGGATAGAAGAAGCCAGAGATTCTTTAGAATCTATCAAAAAAGATATTATGACATCCCTTGTCTTAATTAGCCTGAATTTTGATAAATATTTTTATATTTTCTCATTTGCCTATAATGATACAATTGCAACGGTGTTGTTACAGAAGAATGAAGATGGGCACGAGCAGCTAGTAGCATTTTACAACAAATTTTTGAGGGATGCTGAAATTAAGTATGACCCAATTGAAAAACAAGCCTATGCACTAATCAAATCACTTAAAGCATTCAGGATCTATATACTACAGGCCAAGGTAATATCATATGTACCCTCAAGTTCTGTGAAAGATGTCCTTGTTCAGCCTAACATTGATGGTAAGAGGAGAAAGTGGATAGCTAAAATGATTGAATTTGATATAGAGATCAAGACAATAAAACTTATCAGAGGCAAAGGACTTGCCAAACTTCTTGCAGAAGACAATTGCAGAATGTTAGAGATAAATTTTGTTGGGGTAAATGCAGAAAGTGATCAACATCAAATTTCAGTAGAGAAACTCAACTATGATTTGCAGGTATCCTCTCACTTGGAATATTGTGAATGGTACAGTCATATAATTTATTTTTTGCAGAATTTGACAGCTCCACCAGACATGAGCAAGACATAGGTGAGAGCTTTGAAACTTAAGGCCATCAAATTCTGCATAAATGACAAGATGTTGTTCTGGAAAGATCCATCATGGGTACTCTTGAGATGCATTAACAAGGAAGAATCAATTAAAACAATGACATAATTTCATAGCAATGAATGTGGGGGACACCATTACTGGAAAACCACTGCTCATAAAATTTTGAGAGATGGCTACTATTGGCCTTGTTTATTTTCCGATGTATGTGCATTTGTCAAATCATGTGATAAATGCCAGAGGTTTTCAGGTAAGCAACAGTTGAAATCTTTGCCCCTTAAACCTGTTATGGTTACAGGTCCTTTCCAACAATGGGAGTTGGATTTCATTGGAGAAATACATCCACCTTCTATAAATCAACACAGATGGATTCTTGTTTCTACTTATTACTTCACGAAATGGATTGAAGCGATTCCCACCAGGAACACCAATCATACAGTAATCATTAACTTTCTATATGATCATATTTTTGCTAAGTTTGGTTGTCCCAAAAGACTTGTTACAAATAATGCAGCAACATTCAATGATAAATACTTGGTAAAGTTGTGTGAGCACATGGGAATCCAACTAGTTCATTCTGTTAGCGATAAAAAATTCATTGGCATTTTTTAAAGAATGATTCCTAATATTGCAGGGAACTTTTGATTACCTTCCTGAGCTCCAACTGAAGATTTGAAAGCACCATTGGAAATATTAGGATTTCTAGATGTCGATCGACTATTCAAGCATGTAAAACAGACTCTCCACGACTGAGAAATTTGATTTAAAAAAAATCTGCACTTTCACCAGCTAACTCGTCTTGAACTTTGCTAGTTAGCTGGTGAAAGCTCTGCTTTTCACCGGCTAAGGAGCGGATTTTCGGGTAAATTAGCTGGTGAAAGCCTGTCACTGCCAGAATGACCGAATTTTTGCCCAGATTGGGATTTTTTGAGTTTGAATGGTTTGAAACCTCTTGAAATGGACAGTTGTTGAATTATCAAGTCTGATTCAATGGCTATTTTTGATGAATAAGGGAAAGAAGAGGTGTTTCAATCATTTTTAGTATCTTTTTCAAAGGCAAAAAATCAGGGTTTTTGCACACTTCACCAAATTCAAATTTTATCTTTGGAGGACCAAATCAAACATCCTTGGGAGGCTAAACTACACTTCATCAGAAATCTACTACTCTTAGAGATTATTAGATATGGATTGAACTCATCTTGAGGGTTTTTCCTATTCATTTGTAAATATTGTTTTACTTTTTGTTTTTAGAATATATGATCCATCTTTTTAGGATCTGAAACTGCTTTGTAAAGGCTATAAAGCATGGGGATTCAGTCTGAAGAAGGGTTCGATTCTGGATACATTTTGACTATTGTACTAAGGCTCTTATCTTCTAATAGAATCACAGTTTCTTTTTTCCATCAATATCAGATTTACTCATATACTATATTACTTTGTATTTTAATTCAATTTAGTTTAGCTTTCAACAACTGTCATCTTCTTATAAAGCTCATAAATTCGAATTAAAAGACTTCTTACTATCTTGTATGACCCTGCATTTATTGTATTTGGTTATCTTGATTAGTATTCTTCATACCCTGTCCAATTACTCCATATGATCATTGATTTCTAAAAGCACCGGTTTATTCGAATACTTGATAAGTTGTTCTTCTCATTAGTCACTGAGTTATCCCATTGATCCACAATTTCATAAACACAAAAAACCATTTTACTTAAAGTTGCCAAGCACCTTTGGTCTACAATCACAAAGGGTTTCTTGGAGTGATAACAAATTGGCGTCGTTGTTAGGGAGAGGAGATCGAAGCCCAACTTCCTTGGGACACGACATAGATCCATCTTTGATGATAGACAAATCCTGGACATTATTTGGTTGTAATCATCTATCTAGCGACTCCATGAAGGATGAATTCAGTGGCGACTCCATTGTTCAGAAATCTATTGGTGACTCCACTGGTATGACATGAACCAGATCTTTGCTAAGAGGTATGCGTTCTGTGATTTTTCAAAAATTGTTGGTTTCCCTAATCCATTGCCTAGAAAAGATGAATGGGAACGGAACCTTCCTATATTTCGAGGAGAAGAATGGGAAGTGCTAGCTGAACACTTGTTGGATTTTCATGATTTTATTCATCGACTTGAAATTGTACATGAGGATGTTCAGATCCA
>JZKD02S0172249.1:271944-289582 GCA_000966675.3 Picea glauca | reverse complement strand
AAAACATCTTGACAGGGACTGAGATAAAGTAGAGGCAATGAGGAGAATTGAATTGTGGAGGGTAGCTTCTTCTCTTGGAGCCTTCGTTGATTGTGGAAAATATTGTGAATTACATGCAGAAGAATTCAAACCGTCGATGGTACAATGCATAGATATCTAAGCAATACTTCCAAGTGTATTATTAAGTGTCACATGGAAGATATAGGGAAATATTCCACTTGTGACAACGCAAGAGTGCAAGTTTAATAATCTGGGTCAGATTCTTGCATTAAGGGAACGATGACACTGATAATATGGAAGATTTTATTGTCTAATCTACAGATGTTTTGCTGTGAAAATCAAGGAGGGTCGTGTCATTTGTCAAAGACATGAAGATCAATGACTCCTAACCTTGGTTGCCAGATCGGTTAAAGCTATGAGTCAAACTGTAACAAATTCTTTGTTCACAAAATCTCTGCCTGTGCTGTCACAAATATGAATGTCGACCCAATGTAAACATGGTAAACATGGCAAGTTTGATTCTCTCTGGACAGGTCTATTTATTATATCATCAGTGCAGTAGAACAACACTTTTGTTCTTCAAAATCTAGAAGGTGAAGAAGTCACAAGTGGCCCATTCAATGGGTGTTTTCTCAAACTCTATTTTTCATGAGGCTTTCTCAAGCCTTTCTCTATTGTAAATATTTATTTTTAGTTTTTATTTTTCAGTCTATGTGTCAAAATAACTCCATTCCCAATGGACTACTGAGTCAAGTCAGTTTTGAGTCTTAGGTGATAGAAAGGCTACTGAGCCAAGTCATCTTTGAGTCTTAGGTGATAGGAAAGGCTACTAAGTCAATAAGGTTCTTGAAACCTCACAGGGAGGCTTTCATCCCCAGAAGGAGCCAAATGTTATCTCCTTAAATAACACAGTCATTTTTGTTAATTTAGGTGATAGGAAGTCATTGAAAAATGTAGTTCTAAATTTTTCAAGGTTCATTTTTTAGAACCTTGTGGTTGTAGTAATGTTTTGAAAAAGTTGGATTTGATTTTTATTTTAAAAAATTAAAAACACAGGTTTCGGTGGCTAAGTGCCTCTCCAAAAGTGCTTCTAAGCCACCGAAATCCCTAGATTTCGGCAGCATAAAACCAAAATTGGGGCTATTTAACCACTGAAAGCGTAGGAGCTTGGAAACAATCAACACGTCCTTTCACGCAGCGAAACCATCGGGTTGATGTGTTATGATTACATTAGCCGCCGAAAGACAACAAGAGAGGTCGATCATGATTGGGTAAGATGTGATTAAGTGTTTAATGATTTCTCTTTAACATGTCAAATCCTGAACTCTCTAAACCTTACAACTGTCTTATTTTTAGGATATGATTCCTGCATAGTATGTCTCATCATTTAAACCTCAGTTCCATGATATCGCGTGGCTTGATGTAATTCATACCCCTCAAACCTCTTATAATCCTGTCAAATCCTAAAATACCTCTTATATCCCTCAAAATCAGGATTTTCGTAAAACACTTCCCCTATCATATCACCTCTGGCACAACCGAGCCTTAACCCCCTAGTTTTGAATTGTGTGGCCTCCCTCCAAACCCGTTTTTCCAATTGCAGGTGTACAAGAGATTTCCAACAAATGAAGAGAGGAGGACCAATTGTGAGGAGGGAGCTTAATGACATTATTTACCTGGAATCACATCCAAAGGTATGCCAACTTTTCAAAGACGCAGGTTGTTTCAAATTTTGTGAGAAATTGCAGAGTTCTCATTAGTGGGTGGCAGAATCGTTTTCTCTGACTTTTGATGGAAGAAAATAAATCATCAGTCAAGATGAATTCCAGGTGGACGAAGCGCTCATAGCTGAAGTGTCAGAGCTTCCAAGAACTGGAGAAAATTGGTTCAAAACCACTGTTAGAAAAGAGGTTGAATTTAGGTCCTACTTGAAACCAAAACACAAGTGTTTGATATGGAAGAAAGATATTCCTATATCTTTTCTTGAAGAAAAATGGCAACACTTGTTAAAAGCCATCCTTGTTTATATAACCTGTGAAGGTAGATATAACAAGGTGATGATCTATCACTTCAATATCATGAATCATTTTACTGGTACGAGCCCACTCAACCTCCCTTATTATCTTCACAAGAGCCTGACTAAAATGGCTCATCAAGTTAAAGCTAAACCCAACAAGGTAGAAAGTACATTGTCCCATCATGCCTTAATCAAGATTTTTATTTGTGAGCTACTGCAGAGAAGAAACATGGATTGATGCCACTTTCTATTTTGGAATGAATTTCAGACAGATCTACAGCCAAAAGATAAAGAGAGATATTCTTCAAAGAAGTCATCTACTCCTAGGAGTGGAAAGAGGAAAAGGAGGGCCATCTCTCCAGTTGAAATTGATCAGCCCTCTCCATATTCTAAACTTAAAAAGGCTAAGAAGAAACTGAATTTTAGCAAGGATGCAGAAAAGGTCGAAGAGCCTCCAGTGGACAAGAGGATCCTCAATCTCCCCTATACAGACTCTAAGGATGAAGAGCGCCAGGTTGAAGCAGAGAAAGAAGCATTCCTAATAGAAGATCCAGTTACAACATGGTATGTAGATCCATTTACAATAGGGTATGAAGATATTCCATCACCTACACCCAAGGAGGAACATGAGCTGCAAATTGCAGAGGCCTCATATAGCAACAAAAGAATGCATAGCAAATCAAAGAAGATCAAGAAACTTAAAGAGAAAATAAAACAACAAGAAGTGCTAGAAAGGGTGATTAAATCTAGGTATGAAATTCTATCAAAGAATTTTGCAGAAACCAGTGAATCCCTAGAAAGATTGTCACATGAAAGTATAAAGGAAAAGAAAAAGAAGAAGAAGATTGTAAAAGACTACAATAGTCTCTGGAGAGTATCTATGGATTTGAAGAAAAAGGTCAGCTCATTAAGGTTCCAAGATATGTCTTCAAGACCCCAGCCTCAACCACCTATTGATCTTGAAACCCTAGCAGATGCAACCATCCATTTGAATGATCCAGAGGCAGCCAATAATCCTACAACCATTCCAGAACTTGATCAGGATGCAAAGGTTTCAAAAGATCATCCCTAAGTTGTTCCAAATCTAAGAAAAAAGGTATTTTTCATTTTTGTTTAAAATAGAACTTTTGGTGGCTTAGGCAAACATTTCAACTGTTCATTAGCCACTAAAAGCAGAGCTTTCGGTAGCTAACTGGCCCAGATTTTGTCTATTTTAGCCACTGAAAGCACTGACGGGGCAGAGAAGTATTGTTTTTGTACAGATCCAAGTTTTTCTTATCCAAATTCCTCAGGAACGGTTCCAAATGATAGATAGTAATTAAGGTCATCATTATCAAGATTTTGTTTTGATTTTGGAGATGCCTAGCAAGGTGGAAAGATTAAATTGGTTACCTATTTTTTGGGCAAAAAACTATCTTGTTGCCAGCAGGTGGCAATTTCGATTTGTCCCATATCTTATGAAGACCCATCAGCCTTGGAAGGCTTACTACACCTGTTGAATATTTTGAAAGACATGAAGATCACTTGAGATAAGGAGTTGACCTATTTTATAGGATCTCTACCTATTTTCTTGTGTCAGTTATTGATTTTCTATTTTTGATAAATTTGATCCAGTATTCTAGGATCTGGATATATGATGTAAAGGCTATAAAGCCACAAAATTTTGATGAACCAAGGGTTCGAATTTGGAGACTTTTTCACACTCTGTACTTAAGCTTCTCATTTGCAGACCAAATTATACAAGTTTATTTTGCATTACCTGTTTAGATTCATATTTTCTCTGTCTATTCTATATTTTCACATGGATGTTTAATTCGTGTTTATTCTGTTTGTCTAAAGCCTGATATCTGTTATCCTATCTTTGTTTTGATGAGTTGAATTGCAAATATATTTTCTCATTGTGACTAGCCATTCATATATCTTTATGTGTGAGTCTGCTGGCATAGTAAGATTTCTCCATACATTCAGTTAAGTTACAAACCCTCTGAACAGTGAGAGTTAAAAGCCTTGTCATCTGGTTATGTTTATGCATGCCTTGAGAGAGCAGGTCTGATTTAGTCATCTGACTTGATCCAATTAAGAAGAATATTATACATTATTGAGATATTATTTAAGTTACCAGGCATATCTGAGTTACAACCTAAGAGAGTTTCCTGGAGTGATATCACATACCATTCAAAGACCTCTGAATTTGTTAGGCCATCAATGCCTATGAGTCATCGTTAATTCTTACAGTCGTCCTCGACTCACTTCAGAGCCCGGTCACCATTTATAACTATCATATTTTGTTATCAATTGCCCCCAAGGGAATTGAAATTATATACATCAACATCTATCATTAGTTACAGTCCCACATTTTGGTTTCATGAAACGAGCATGGGGCATGCCCGACTCGTTTGTACACAGATTTTGTTTTTTCTCCCTAGAGAAAGGTTTGGGTCCCATAGTTTTCCCTCTCCCTCCGGGGGATCACTCTTGCAGTTTCTCTCTTCACTCTTTCTTACAATGGCACTCTTAGAAAAAGAAACATTGATGTATTTCAGCTATACGTATGCTCCTAACCTCACACATCAGGGGGCATCTGTTATCACTAAAAAAACATATGTAGCATTGCACACAATGGTTGAAGAAAGACATCAATTCCAAACAACAATTAGTCCACCTACAATACCAAAATCCATCCAAAAGGAAAAAACTATATACTTGGGTCAAAAATCATTGTGCGCAGATTCACCAAAGGAAGCGCGCGCACAATGCACATAATGCGCAGGCTAACATTGGCCTCAACATGCACTGTGCGCAAAATGCACAAATGCCTACGAGAAAAGAGGTGCACTTCTATGAATGACACATTTATGGATATTTTCGACCCCTCAACCACTTCTAGTACGACCCCCAACACGATTTGACACTCATATCTGAGCGAAATCTAGCTTGGAGGCTAGTCAAGGGATAGGAAGTGCCCTAAAAGGCCCCTTGTTCACACTATGAACCAATTATATCTTGACATGAATGGATGATATAAATATGTGCCATGGGTGTGCTAATAAAATAATAACTTCAAGGTATTGCTACGTTGCAAGAATTCTTCTTTGAGATTCCTCTTTTCTCTTTGAAGCCTTCAAGCACAATTGCAATAGACCATTCCACTCACCTCTTGAGGGAATAGGCATTGTGTTTCTTCACCGTTATCATTTCTTCCATTGTATGAAGAGAAGAGCTCTGAATTAGGGAACTCTATAGCTCTCCCAAGGAGGAATATGGGACTCATAAGTCCCTGCCTTTCTCTACGGTGCTTAGCCTATCAATATATTGATCCATTGGTATCTATATATTGGTCATTTCTTTGGTTTTATGGTTCTAAGTTCTTCAAGTTTCTCTAACATTTATTTCTTATTTGTTTTTTAGTTTTATTTATTTGTTTTCATGTGTATTTGGTTTATCTAATCAACTCACAAACTTTTTTCTTGTTTAGATGGCTTAATTAAGCATGAAAGTGTTGTGTTTTTGCTCACCCAAGTGACAAAACCAACACAACACTATCCACAACCAAATTTTTCTTGTTGGGTGTTTTACACATTGCCTGGGTGAATTTACATACCCTAGGCATTTTATTTACTACCTGGCTGGGTGAATTTACATACCCTAGGAATTTTATTTACTACCTGGGTGAATTTATAGACCACCAGGCATTTTATTCTCTACCTAGGTGAATTTACAAAACCTTGGGCGTTTTATCTATTACTTGGGAGAATTTACAGACCCTCGGGCATTTTATCGTCTGCCTAGGTGAATTTACATACCCTAGGAATTTTATTTGTTGCCTAGGAAAATTTACATCCCCTTGGTAGGTTTATTCATCTCATGGACACCTCCACTCACTTGTTGGTTGATCATTTCTAGCCTGCAATATCTAAATCCATTTTTACACTCGCTAAAACTCTTTTTTTTAAGCACGACCAATAAATCCATTTTTTCACATAGCCGAATGGAGATTCCCTCTATCATTGATTTGGTTGTTTCCTTGGTATGATCAACAACCTATAAGTGAAGAATCTTGAGGTGTATCAACACTTTTGTATCAGAGTATTTTTTTCTAACTTGGAGTTGGAGTGCAAAGTGGAATAATTTGTTGTTGCTACAAAAGTTGTTTACTATGGAAGCTATTGAAAAGGTAGTGAATTTAAATTACACAAACAATAATTGAAGAAGAATATGTGTTGGTGAGATGGACAAGCCATAGGCCTATAGTTTATAAATCAAATGATATTAGAGCATGTTCATTAGAGAGCTTGAAGCATATGCCATGGGTAAATCCTTGAAGAAGGAGAAGTTGGAACGGTTGAGAGACGTCAATAGGAAAATCCAAGAGGAAATTTGGTATTGAAGGTAGAAAGCGGATGAGTTGGAAAAAGAGCTTGCTAAGCGCCAGGACTCCTTCATTACCATGAATACATAATTAGACAAGAGTAGATTGAACTCTTGCAGGTGGGGTAGTAATTCACTAAGATAAATAATTAACAAGAGGAGAGGTTCACCAAAGTCACTGCTCAGTTTTACCAGGACTTGGTATGATCCAGGAGGATCTAAGGAATTCTCATAGAGTTCTAGGAGGATCCAGAATGCTCACAGAGGTCCCAGGGGGGTCCAGAAAATCTCAAAATTTGGCCTTCACAAATGATCAATAACACAACATCATTATGTAGATCTCATTGTTATCTTTCCAATGGTGTAAACATCAATTCAAACATAGTTTGTATGCAAAAGTTATAAGCGATCAAATTTCAGGTAAAAGATGCAAAGTCAAAGGTCAAAGGGAAAAAAGAGGTGACATGTGTCACCACTGCAAGGATGACACATGGCACATGGCCATACAACAATGACATGGCATATCCAATTGGCAGTTGAGTTGGAAAGTCATACCTCCAAGTGGTCCAATTACGTAATGACACGTGGCATAGGAGATCCAATGAGAGGCCACCACATGGCAACCTCCCATTGGACTATAATGGCTATGTTGTGTAAACGTTATGGAATCCACAGGGTTCGAACTCATGATCTCCACAACCCCTCCAAAGTATTAACAAAGACTCCCCAACCAACACGCCACGCGATGGAACTTAACATATGAATAACACATATTTTATTTAAAGTTATATAATGTTTCATTTGGGTGGACAAAGGGTCAAGGGCCTAAGCCCTCGACTCTTAGCATACGATCATATGATATGTAATAGCACCACCACCTAAATCCACGCGACGGGGTGGGGGGGGGGGGGAGCTAACGATATAATATATATATAAGAACAAACAACAACCATATTCCGTGAATCGAACCCAGAACCTTCGGGATATAATCCAGAGGCTCGACCAACGCGCCAACCGACCCACATTTAGCGGGATTCTACCAATTTTGGTAAATAATTTTCCAACTATTTTGGATGGTGGTTTGGGGGCCACACCCTATATATTGGGAATGGATCCTGTAATATCCCTCGGTTGAACCCAATTGTAAATGTAATATAAGTGTACTTAAGTTGGTGAGCTATTTTGACATCATTTTGTAATGCACCTCCCATGGCATAGTGCGTGCATGAAATGCGCAGTAAAATGATGTAGTGTGCACATTCCCGGATACTGTGCGCAGTAACTAAAGTGTGTACAGTATGGAGGACAACGAGCCTCGTGTATATGATATGTGTTATAGGCTAGTGAGCCATTTATTATAAGTTGGGATGCTTATGTTTTGGTATTAGGCTGAAGCGCCTAGATGTTAAAGGCCAATGTGCCTGTTTTGTACATGTCTCATGATTAATATAAAATACATCATTGCACGTAGACTGACCATGATAAAAGAGATGGGGGACTGAACTTCACTAGTTAGGGAAAGGGAGGGCCAAAAGTTAAGGGAAAGGGATAATCCAGAGAGCTTAAGACAAAAAGGAATATTATACCAATATTTCCTAAAACATAAAGTATGGATAATTATTTTATCCTAAGTTATAAAGTTGGGGACAAGTGGACCAAAGTAACTTCCGATATGACAATTGTCAAGTTAAGGACATGCATTCATATCGTGGGGACTTAGCTCATTTGGTCACTTTTTCACAGGGATTCTTACCAACAGCTTGACCATCATTCTCACCATCACTTTTCACAATCAGTTTCACGATGATTCCTTCCATCACTTAGTTATCCAGTCAATGATTCCATGACCATTTTCACTCATGCAGTCATTTATCCTTGAGACATCCATTTCACCATATCTGAGCATGTTCCCATAACCTTTTCCGATTGGTGTACCTGGTTAGCTTGGAGCGGGATTGAAGAAGTGGGTTGTGAGGCCCGTGAGCAATTCTCCAAGCGAGAGAATTGTTGGGGATTGATTCTTGAAGGTGCTAAAATGTAGCTACAGTGCTCTGAGACTTCCAGTCCGGCCTATTGTTGAATCCCTGGAAGGGAAGTGGGGCAACCGAGGGACTGTTGAGTAGAGAAGGGGCACACTTCCTTGGGTGGGACAGGCATGTGGGGAATGGGAGGTTGTAGGTTGTTAGTTGAGTGAGCACCTGAGACAGAGTCTTTCATGTTGTCCATGAGCCTTAGCCTGGTTAGGAACCCTTTACCTGGGTGGAGTTCAGTCCTAGCTCGGGGGTGACTCACTATTGGGAGTGATGAACAGTGTAGTCTAAGGCTGGGAGGTTCGTGGATGGTTTGTACGCAGTTGGTGACAATATTTCCAAGATAAGTACCAATCGTATGATCAAATTATATGTTGCATTGTTATTTATGTGCTTATGTTACGGTTTATCATATATGTGATTATAATTTCCTATATGTTTATGGGTATTTTTCTGTATATGTTGCATATCTATGGTTACTGTTATTTCAGTATGAAATTGTATATTACAGAATGTGACTTCTTGTTTATGTTTATAAGTAAAGCTTCTGCAAGAGTGTTGTATGTATATGTTTAAGTTGCATGCAGTTTGAAGAGAAAATTTATGTGGCATAGCTCAGTTGATTACTGGGTATGTTACTATATGTTCCGTAGTAAGAGAACGAAGTGTTCCCTAGAGTAGCATGGCATGGCCTGTTTAAGGCTGGGGATGTTACCAATTGGTGTCAGAGCATGAGAGATTTATATGGAGTGGCATTCCCCGGCCTGTGGGTGACTGGGGGACGTTACAAATTGGTATCATAGCTTTAGTTTCAACACCAAGACTAGATGGGCTGGAATGGTTCAAATGAAGCAAATATTCACAAAAGATTAACTTCGAAGTGACCAAAATTCAAGTCACGGAGCGTCCATGGAAAATGTTGGAGTGCTAGCGCACGGTAAATTTTGGCACCGCACGGAAAACGTTGGCGTGCAAGTGTGCACAGTAAATTGTGGCATCGCGCAAACGAATATTGTGTGTGGATGCACGCACTTAATTTAGCCCTGCGCGGTGAGCACGCACATAGTAATGTGCACATGGGGTGTGCAAGTATTTCATAACACATAGGAGTTTTGTTGGTACGTGCATAGTATGAGTATAAGTTGTCTCGCAACAGTGTATTCAATGGTGCACGTAGATTATTGTGCATGATGGGACCTATTGAACTTTGACATGGTGCAAGGCATAAGGAGAAATGCATGTGGAGTATCGGTGTGCGATACCAAAACTATGCGCATTGGATATTGGTGCACAACGCAAAAGTAGTGCGCGCAAGTTGTCGGCGTGACGGAGAAGAAATGCATAGTGAATATAGGTGCGTGGAAACTCGTTTTACCTTGTGATATTGTTATGCATGATAAATATAAATGTATAGGTCGAAGTTTAGTGCAAGTGAAGTCGTTTGGAAGGCGATGAGTCTAAGTTTAATTGCATAATATGAGAAGAAAAAGAAACACACAACCGCATCGAAGCATTAATTAAAATGAATTCTGAGTTTTATATTCCTCCGATTCAGACAGATGGAAGTGAAATATAAGCTTACAAGAAAAGCATACTATAAAAGAAAACAAGACTCATAACACCACCAGATAGAATTTTGTAATAAACAGTCCAAAATCTACTTCTGTATTTATATAATCGTATTAATCCAAAAATTACAAAAAGGGAATGATAACAATTATCCTGTTGTAAAAGGGTCATTATAGAACAAGCTTATCATCTCTGGTGCTCCTTACCTAGGCTACCAGCTATTCAAAATTTGTTGAAACATACTTAATTTTAGTTGAAGACTCACTTCAGCTTAGCGATCTCCTCCTTTAAAGAATCTAACTAGACCGATTGATTATCTCCAACACTTTTGGTCGTTTCAGCCGTGGATTCCTCCTTCTTCTGTCGCTTGCTCCTTTTCTTCTTAGCGATTGGCCTATTGATGACTAAATCCTTCATAGTGGGATTCATCCTGACTTCCAACTATGAGTCTATAGCCGGCTCTGTATGGAATTTAGTCGCTAGAATGTGCGCAAGTACCCTTTCCTCCTTATTTGTAGGAAAGTCTAGCATGTTGCCCGAATAACCAGTCTCACTGGATTTAGCCTTGTCCATGTATCTTAGTTTGTGGATACCGAAATGCTTTTTGCAGAGAGCAAAAAGTCGAGCAATTTGGAGATTACTTCATTTATGGATAAGAAGATACCTTCATACTTGAGGATTGGTAGTTATAGAATTCCAATGATGAAGCACAGATGGACTACATACAAGAGCGTTGGGTTTCCATGCTCGACTAATCCATTTCAAATGATTAACTTTCAATTTCATTACATGGCGGCGTTCAACTGACATCACATGGTTGGGAAGTATCGAACGAGTGAAATGAGGTGATCTGACTAGCCTTCGCCCACTCCACGAGTGGTGGATTTGACATATTGAAACACGTGATACCGCGTCTTGGTGAAAGTGGTTTTGACAAACCACCTTCTTGCACAGATGTATCTTGGAATGCACCACGCATCTATGTTTTCAAGACTTGGGTCTTTTCTAGAATTGTCATGGTTATAACACCAGGAAATCAGGAGAGATAATTCTGATATTTATATTGAACCAAAATGGTTCATATTTCTCATGAATTGTTGAATTGTTAGCTTGATAAGTTTCGATGGTTGCACGTTTTACAGAATTAACAACAACTAGATCATATCAGACTAGTGCAGAGTCCATAGGAATGGAAGAAGCACAGGGGAATTACAGTCAGCAAGATGAGAGCAGAGGGGTGGATGTCCATTTGGGCATTGAAGGAACGAACTCCAACAGACATGGAGAAGAAAGGAATGAAAACATGAATATGGCTGAAACCATTAAGAATTTGCAGAAGGATGTCCAAAGACATAAAGCTGATAATGAAAGGATTATGAGAGCCAAAAAGCAGCAGGATGACTTCAACATGAATTTATTGGAGGGCTTGAATAGAATAGAAAATAAATTGGTTAAGGAGAGTGGCTCAAGAAAATCTGGAAGTCACAAGCCTTCGGATGAGAAAAGAAAAGAAAGAAGTGTTAGTAGACATTACCATCATTCCCCAAGGAATTCCAATAAGAGAGCAGGGAACAACTCAATTCTATTCCCTATCAGAAGGTATAGGAGGTATGGGGTGGATGAGATGTGAGGAGAAATGAACAAAATCAAACCTCCTACATATGATGGTGAGCACAAGAAGGATCAAGATGTAGAAAGATGGTTTCTGGGCATGAGAAATTATTTTCATTTGCATAATTATTCTTCTCATGTATAAGGTAGAATTGCTATCTATCAACTCAAAGGAAAGGCCTCCATGTGGTGGTATCAACTTGTGAAGGTGCAACACATTAAAGAGAAAAGTGTTACTTGGAGGGAATTCAAGAAGTATTTTGAGAAGAAATACTTGACTAAGAGATACTATGATAAGAAAATGAAAGAGTTCTTTGAACTCAAGCTTGGAAGTATGACCATGGATGAATATGAGAGAAGGTTTATGGAACTGTTGAAGTATGTCTCTTTTATCAAGGATGAGACAGTCAAAATTCAAAGGTATTTGAGTGGATTTCCATCGTTCATCAGTGACAAAATACAGTATGATGATCCCAAGACATTAGAAGAGACCATAAGGCAAGCTAAATGCCTATATGATTATCAAAAAGCAAGGCCAGATTTCCAAAAGGCTTGGGAAGATAATAAGAAATTCAAGATGGATCAGAGGAAGAAGGGAGTTAAGCCACCATTCTTCAAAAATAATCCACAAGGACAAAAAACGTCTAAAGAACCCAGAATGATTGACACAGGGAGTCAAGGGCCAAGGCAACCACTTATGCAATGTTGGGGTTGTAAAGGAGATCATAGGTTCAGAGATTGTCCTCATAGAAATAAAAAGGGTAGGGTTGTTCACAATGTACAGCAAGTTGAAATAGTGGAGGACATGGGCAAATATGTGCCAAGAATTTATGCAGCCCTGGACAACAAGCAAGTAGAGTATCAATCCCACATGATTGAAGTGGAAGGTATGATCAACAACCAAACCATTGTTATTTTAACTGATTCAGGAGCTAGTCATAGTTATATAGACCCTAAGATGGTGGAAATTTTGCAATTGCCAAGAAGAAAGCATGGGAAATCTTGGTTGGTGCAGCTGGCTACAGGAGCCAGAAGAAAATTTAATGAGATGGTTAAGTCATGCCTCATAGACATGAATGGACTGAACACCAAGGCAGATTTAAACATCTTTCCTTTAGGTTCCTATGATTGTCTAATTGGGATGGATTGGTTGGACCAACATCACACTCTCTTAGACTTTCACAACAGAGCATTTACTTGCCTGGATGAGGAAGGGAAACTAAGGAAATTACAGGAAATTCCCAGGGCAGTAACCATTAGATAAATTTCATCATTGCAGCTGAAGAAATGTTACAGGAAAGGGTGTCAAATAATTGTAGCTCATTTGGTGGAGACACCTAGAGATAAGGTGCCTAATTTGGAGGATTATGCAGTCCTAGAATATTTTGAATATGTGTTCAAGTAGGTACCCGGACTACCCCCAAGGAGAGACATTGATTTCTCTATAAATTTAATGCCTGGAGTAGCACCAGTATCAAAGACTCCTTACAGAATGAGTACACCAGAATTGAAGGAGTTGCAAATGCAGATTGAAGAACTTCTGAAGAAGGGGTATATATGCCCAAGTGTGTCACCTTGGGGTGCCCCAGTCTTGTTTGTGATAAAGAAATATGGAACATTAAGATTGTGCATTGACTTTAGACAGTTGAATAAAGTGATTGTTAAGAACAAGTATCCTCTACCAAGGATTGATGACCTCTTTGATCAATTGAAGGATGCAAAGATATTTTCAAAGATAGATCTCGGATCAGGATACCATCAGGTAAGGATTAAAGAATAAGATATCAACAAGACTGCCTTTAGGACAAGGTATGGTCATTATGAGTTCACAGTGGTGCCATTTGGGTTGTCAAATGCACCAATTGTTTTCATGTGCTTAATGAATGGTGTTTTCCGAGAATATTTGGACAAGTTTGTCATTGTCTTTTTGGATGACATTCTTATATATTCCAAGTCAGAGGAAGAGAATGAACATCATTTGAGGATGGTGTTGCAAGTATTAAGGGAACATCAGTTGTATGCCAAATTGATCAAGTGCTCATTTTATCAGAAACAGATCCATTGTTTGGGGCCTATCATTTCAAAGGATGGGATAGCAATGGATCCTGAGAAGATAGAGGCCATTAGATAATGGTCATCACCGAAGAATGTGACAGAGGTGAGATCATTCATGGGTCTTGCAGGCTACTACAGAATATTTATTGAAGGATTCTCAAATATTGCACACCCAAACACTTCCTTACAAAGGAAGGAAGTGAAGTTTCAGTGGACACTGGATTGCGAGAATATTTTCCATCACTTGAAACAACTATTGACAAGTTCTCCAATATTAAGGATCACAGACCCAGATGAAGACTTCATCATATGCATCGATGCATGTAATGAAGGACTTGGTGGAGTCCTCAGTCAAAATGGGTTTTTCATATGTTATGAATCAAGGAAGTTGAAGGATCGTGAAAGAAACTATGCCACTCATGATTTGGAGTTGGCAGCCATAGTGCATGCCTTGAGGAAATGGAGACACTACCTCATGGGAAAGAGGTTTGAGCTAAGAAAAGATCACAATGGTCTGAAATATTTATTTGATCAGCCAAATCTAAATGCTAGGCAAAGGAGATGGTTATAATTTCTAAGGGAATATGACTTTGATATAAAGCATATCAAGGGGAAAGAGAATAAAGTGGTTGATGCACTCAACAGGAAGGTGCATGAATGACATGCTACAACCATTAGCATGTATCAGAATGATATTAAAAGCAAAATTCTGGAGGCTACAAATGTAGATCTGTAATACAGAGAATTGGTAGCAATGATACAGTAGGGTAAGATGCCACAAAAGGTGGATAATTATAATTTGGGAATAGATGGAATACTGTTGTACAAGAACATAATTTTTGTTCCAAATGTCCAAGACTTGAAACGTATGATTTTGCATGAAATGCATAATGTTCCTTATGCAGGGCACCCTGGATATCAGAATACCATGGAAGCGATCAAAATCCATTACTTTTGGCCAGGTATGAAGAGAGATATCGTTGAATACATCACTAGATGTGTGGAATGTCAGAAAGTTAAAGCTGAGAATAGGCACCCAGTAGGGTTGTTGCAAACTTTACCCATTCCTGAATGGAAGTGGGAAGTGGTGACAATGGATTTTATTACAGGATTGCCTAGAACAAGCAAGTTGCATGATTCGATCATGGTGGTGGTGGAAAAGCTTACAAAAGTTGCCCATTTTATTCCAATGAAAACTACTCACAAGGTAGCAGATGATGTTGATATTTTCATGAAGGAAGTGGCACGATTGCACGGGATTCCTAAAACAATTGTGTCTGACAGAGACCCAAAATTCACCTCGAATTTCTGGAAAGGATTGTTTAAAGGATTCAGAACGAATCTTAACTTTAGTATATCTTATCATCCTAAGTCTGATGGACAGATAGAGAGGGTGAACAGAGTGATAGAAGATATACTGAGAATGTATGTGATGGACAAACCATCGAAATGGGAAGACTACCTACACTTGGTAGAATTCACTTACAACAATGGGTATTAGGCATCATTGAAGATGAGCCCATTTGAAGCACTTTAAAGTAGAAAGTGGAATGCTCCAGTGAGTTGGAATAATCCAGCTGATAGGACAGTAGTTAGGCTAGAGTTGCTCAAGGAGATGGAGGACCAAATGATAAAAATTAAGCAGAATTTAAAAGTTGCCCAAGATAGAAAGAAAAGTTATGCCAATAAGAATAGAACCCACAGAGAATTCAAAGTGGGTGATCATGTTTTCTTGAAAGTAAAAGATAACAGGAGTTCCCTAAAGCTGGGAAGCTGCGCCAAGTTGGAAGCCAGATTTTGTGGGCCATTTGAAATCCTAGAGAGGATTGGTCCAGTTGCTTATATGATTGCATTGCCTGCATCTATGTCTGTTCATAATGTCTTCCATTTATCATTGCTAAAGAAATATATACCTGATGCTAATCATGTTATTGATTGGAATGTGATTCAAGTGGAGCAAGAAGGCGCTTTTCAAGTGCATCTGGTGCACATTTTGGACCAGAAAGTCAATTAGCTCTGGAACTGAGCCATAGGTCTTGTAAAGGTCCAATGGACCTGGTACGGTCCTGAGGATTCTACTTGGCAGCATGAGGATGCAATGCGGACAAAATACCCGCATCTTTTTGAAGATTTTTAAAAACTTTGTTGTATATGGGTGTATGATGCACTGAGGATAGTGCATAAATAAGGGGAGGGGATTGTAATATCCCTCGGTTAAACCCAATTGTAAATGTAATATAAGTGTACTTAAGCTGGTGAGTTGTTTTGACATCATTTTGTAATGCACCTCCCATGGCATAGTGCGTGCAGTAAAATGATGTAGTGTGCACATTCCCGGATACCACGCGCAGTAACTAAAGTGCGTGCAGTATGGAGGATAGCAAGCCTCGTGTATATGATATGTGTTATAGGCTGGTGAGCCAATTATTATAAGTTGTGATGCTTATGTTTTGGTATTAGGCCAGTGCGCCTATTTTGTACATGTCTCATGATTAATATAAAATAGATCGTTGCACACAGACCGACCACGATAAAAGAGATGGGGGACTGAAATTCACCAGTTAGGGAAAGGGAGGGCCAAAAGTTGAGGGAAACGGCTAAGCTAGAGAGATTAAGCCAAAAAGGAATATTATACCAATATTTCCTAAAACATAAAGTATGGATAATTATTTTATCCTAAGTTCTAAAGTTGGGGACAAGTGGACCAAAGTAACTTTCAATATGACAAGTGTCAAGTTGGGTACATGCATTCATATCGTGGGGACTTATCTCATTTGGCAACCTTTTCACAGGGATTCTTATCAGCAGCTTGACCATCATTCTCACCATCACTTTTCATGATCAGTTTCACGGTGATTCCTTCCATCAATCAGTTATCCAATCAATGATTCCATGACCATTTTCACTCACGCAGTCATTTATCCTTGAGACATCCATTTCACCATATCTGAGCTTTTTCCCATAACCTTTTCTAGTTGGTATACCTAGTTAGCTTGGAGCGGGATTGAAGAAGCGGGTTGTCAGGCCCGTGAGCAATTCTCTGAGCAAGAGAATTGTTGGAGATTGATTCCCGAAGTTGATAAACTGCAGCTATAGTGATCTGAGACTTTCGTTCCGGCCTGTTGTTGAAGCCCTGGAAGGGAAGTGGGGTAGTCAAGGGATTGTTGAGTAGAGAAGGAGAACACTTCCTTGGGTGGGACAGGCATGTGGGGAATGACAGGTTGTAGGTTGTTAGTTGAGTGAGCACTTGAGACGGAGTCTTTCCTATTGTCCATGAGCCTTAGCTTGGTTAGGAACCCTTTACCCGGGTGGAGTTCAGTCCCAGCTTAGGGGTGACTCACTGTTGAGAGTGATGAACAGTGTATTCTAAGGCTCGGAGGTTTGTGGACGGTCTGTACGCAGTTGGTGACAATCTTTCCAAGATAAGTACCAATCGTATGATAGAATTATATGTTGCATTGTTATTTATGTGCTTATGTTACAGTTTTTCATATATGTGATTAAAATTGTCTGTATGTTTATGGGTATTTTCCTATATATGCTACATATCTATGGTTACTGTTATTTCAGTATGAAATCGTATATTACAGAATGTGATTGTTTGTTTATGTTTATATGTAAAGCTTATGCAAGAGTGTTGTATGTATATGTTTAAGTTGCATGCAGTTTGAAGAGAAAATTTATGTGGCATAGCTCAATTGATTACTAGTTATGTTACCGTATGTTCTGCAGTAAGAGAATGAAATCATTCCCTAGAGTAGCATGGCCCGACCTGTTTAAGGCTGGGGATGTTACCAACTAGTGTGAGAGCATGAGAGATTACTCTGGAGTGGCATTCCCTATCCTGTGGGTGGTTGAGGGGCATTACAGATCCCAATGCATGGACACATATCCTGAGGCACACATTCCTGTAAATGTGTTGAACCTGCACAGAATAGATCTAGCTAAACAATAATACACACATTTGCATAGAGAATTGGAGAAAGAA
>JZKD02S0172249.1:252908-271894 GCA_000966675.3 Picea glauca | reverse complement strand
GTGTGTGAAGTAACTCCAACACCCCCCCTGAACATCACTATGGTGAAAATAAAGAATGGGTCTCGACAACGAGGCCATGTTAGGTACCCAAATACAAAAGATACATTGAAATAAACGAGGAAAGAGGGAAAACCTCATGGGAACCCCCCCCCCCCCCCCCCCCCTCAAATTACAATGCATAAAAAAATAAAATGAGAAGGAACAAAACAAATCCGCTAAGCAACCTTGTCCTTCACTCTAAGAAGACCTCGCAACTGTGCAAGTTTGTGCTCGTTGAAGATTTTGTTGAAGATGTATATGTATGCATGGATTTGATGAAGTAGATGAATAATTGATATGTCCACACATATCCACTTTATCTTCTTGTAATTAATAAGATCCAAATATAGTTTGGATGAAATTTTGAAAACCGTGCGACCATTTCTGGAAAAATGTTGAAATTTTGTTGATTTTAAAATGAACATAACTTCACTTCCTGGACTCCGTTTCAGACGATTTGTTTTTTGAAATTGGATATTTTCTCGAGAGGAATTAAAATATCCAATTTTCTTCTGCAAATTTTGATCATAAAATATCAAAATTGAGTCTGATGTGTGCGACTCCTTTTTTGTCTTCTAAGATGAATGAATTGCGCATGGAAAAGTGTCTGCCATGTGACTCCTTAGATGCATGCCATATATCTTCCACATGAATTTCAGAAAAAAAAATCTAAAATGGAGTATACATCATCTTCAATTAATGGAATAGAAATTTCTGCAAATACTTTTGTAGAAGAATCTTCATAATAAGAGGCTTGATCTTCTGATGGCTTCTCTTCTAGCTCTATCTTTCCAATCTCCTGCATGAAATATTCAAAATCTTCTTTGTTCCCAAATAGAACCTCCAATATGGTCCATAATTCATTTGGATTGAATTCTTGTGTGACATCACATACTTGGTGGAGAATTTCTGGAGAAATAGTCAAACAGATAAATCCTATGGCCATATCTTGTCTATTGAGAAAATCGTTTTTCTCATTGGGAGAATCAAGCTCTACTTCCATTGCCATGGTTATTTGGTATAAGCCTTTGCATATTAGCAGAATTAAAATTTTTGGCTTCCATTCCAAATAGTTATGAGGCGTGAGAAGTATTTCCGGTGAATAATCCATCTTTTTGTTGTCTTCAATATTTTGTACTTGCAAAAAAAATTGGTGTAGCTTTCTCTTAGTAGTCCATCGGCTCTGATACCATGTAAATGTGTTGAACCTACACAGAATAGATCTATCTAAACAATAATACACACATTTGCAGAGAGAATTGGAGAAAGAAGAAGAAGGAGAGAAAGAACGGAAGAAATCTCATTAACTGTATTCCACACTCAAAGAGTGAATAATTTACAATAGATATAGAATACATGAGTAACTAATGAGCCATAGTGGTGGTCTAGAGTGATCTGGACACACACCAATAGTTATGAGAGTGAACTGCCACCTAGTCTAGTCTCTCAGGTAGTTACGGGAGTGAACTGCCACCTAGTTGAGTTAACTAGTTAACTAGTCAACTAGTCTTCAATTAACTGACTGAACATAGAGTAGTAAGGAGTTAACTCAAAAAATCAAGGGTAATTCGTCAGTCTGGTGATGATCCCAAGGCAAGTGTACATTAGCATGGTGATGATCCCAATGTTGCACGGTGACAAAACCAATGCAACATCTAAACTCAACTCAACTAGTCAAAATGAAGTTTCAACTGAAAGAGAATATTCTCCAAGTGGAATATTCTCCCCTAAATATAGGAGACTGGATAAATACTAATTATGACTAATAAATAAGGAAAAACCTTAGGAAAAAAAAATCTTAGGTGTGTGTGAAGTAACTCCAACAATTCCAATGGGAACGGATCCCAAATTTTGCATGGATCCTGAGGTACTATACAATACAGACTACATTGTTTCATAGGTCGAGTTTGCATTAGTTTATGTGTTGCATGGAAAAGTGTGTCATAAGGTATATTGTTTACACCTAGGAAATTTTATACTCATTGGATTCATTTTTCTGCAATGATCGTGAATTTGAAGTTTTTTTTATGATTTGAGGACATTTGTAAAAGTATTATCTCATTTTGTCATGTATGAGACCCATAGTCTTGTTATACGTGTAAAAAGGGATTTTTCAGCACCTGTTCGGAATTCGGTCGACTTTACAGTCAAATTTCTAAAAACTTTGCAAGGATTTCAATGGTAAACTCCATTTCTGCATTTGAGCAATTGAATTAAAGAGTGTTTGTAAAATTGGATTTTTGCAAGCCCATATTGTAATGTAATTTGACATTTTGGGATTATGAAAAGCAATCACATTGTTTGAAGGGAATTCAGAGATGAAGTAATGTGTTATCAATATTGTATAATTTGAGTTCTTTTATTTTCTACTGTGTCATCTCAATAATCTGCAAGTTATTCATCAATATTAATGAAGTTTATGGACAAATAAGCATATTCACATGTGTTTTGCAAATAGTCAAGCGATCTTCATTTACCGAATCCAGTCAGATGTTTATGTGTATTTAAGAGTCATTTTTACATCTAAGGATTTTTGGATCAAGTTTGTATCAGAGCTAGTTTTAACATTTATTTACAAGTGAATGTTTACGACGTCCAAGTCTAAGCAAGGTGAAGGCAAGCTTGCAAGTTATAAACCTTAAATTGGTTCAAGGAGCTTCACTCAAAGAAAATAAATGGAGAATGAATAATTTATACCTGAGGATGATAAGGAATTTCGAAAAATGTTGCTTGAGATGACAACCATGGTTAAGGAATTGTGGGAAGAATTATAAAGAAGGAGAGCAACTCCTCATAAAAATGAAGGTGGTCCAGTTGAAACAATGGTAAATGATGAAGGAGAAGGAGAAGGTGAATAACCTCTAGGATCTCCTTCATCCCCATCATCATTGTCATCATCATCTTCCGATGAAAGTAAACATTCTTCTCATAAGAGGAAAAAGTGTTCCAAGAAGTCTTCTCGTTCTCATGATTTGCCTTTGTTAAAGGTAGATGTTAAGTTTGATTTTCCTACTTATGATGGAGAGTTGAATGTAGATAAGTTGGATAATTGGGTCAAACGGATTGAATTGTATTGTAGGGTACCAAAAATCACACATGAACCTTCAAAGATACAGTTGGATACTCTTCGCCTAAGAAACACAACCTTGATATGGTGGGAAACTCGGACACAAGTTGATCTTATTCAACATGGTAAAATCATTTCTTCTTGGATTGAATAAATTGTTGCATTAAGAAAGCAATTTTATCCATTTTCCTATCTGCAAACATCAATGACTTCTTGGCAACATATAAGACAAAGAAAATGGAAAAATTTTCAAGCTTATACATAGGAATTTAAGAGGAAGGCATTATCTTTGAGAATTCCATTACACACTCATGAGACTCTTCTAAAGTATATTGGTGGTATGCACTCATAGCTTCATCATACTATATTGATGTTTAATCCTACTAATATTGACGAAGTATCAGTACAAGCTACTGATCCAAAAAGGATCTAGAGAAGACTAAGGATAACTCAGTATTCACAGAAGCACCTTAGGAAGCTCGGAATGGCCTCAACAGATAGAGAAAGGAAAAATATTCAAATTCCTTAAAAATTGGTGAAATTGGTATCATCGCGAAGATAACGTCGCAATATTTCCAATAGCATAAACAGCTCGTCAAACGAAGTTACGTATCAAAATATATTCACGGTCAAAGTTTTGGCCAACCTAGCCCAATCAGTAGGGATGATTCGGCATTTGTATTGTTGACATCAACATCAATATTGATGACGTCATCATCCGTACAGGGTATGTGGTGCATGCAGAGGGTGGCATGTGTTAGCATGACGATGTGGCAGCACTAGAGGCTGCCACATGTCACTCATTTTTGGACTTTTCTGGTCAGTCTGTCGACCAATGGAAAAGTGCCACGTGGCAGTCCGTATAACCACGTGGCACTCTGTAAAACCACCTAGCAGGTGACGTGGTGAGATGACGAAGCATAGATCACGTGGCCATGTCGATGTAAAGGTGGTGATGTGGCCCAGTGAAAGGTCTCCACGTGGCCCAGTCATGGGTTGCCACGTGGCAGTGGACAAACCCCCAAGGAGGGTCGACAACTGAATTGTTAAAATATATATATATATAGGACCACCAAATATGGTGGTTGTTCCATTAGATTTGGTGGCATATCCCACCGATAGCCAAATGTAGTTGATTCACCAACAACAACACCAGAGTTAGCACTATGGATAAAACAATACACCCAAACGGGGAGGCCCACGGGTTTGACCCCGTGACCTCCCCCCTTTACACAACAGTTTGAATTAATCCACCAACCAACAGTCCAAGAAGCCTCATTAAATCTGCCCCCAATTTTTATTTAAAAATTGGTTTTCGCCAGTGCATGGGGGTCAGACCAAGGCACGCGACCGTACAGATGGAGGCATAGAAAACGAGATGTTTTCCCATTAATTTATTGCAGGTGAAAGCATGGAAACCGAGACGAAATTTATCTTGGGCCTGAAAGTGATAGACTCAGATCGAGGCATGAAGACAGTCGTTTTTGGGTAATTCGATGCCACCAATTCAGTAGTGTTGTTTGTTTTTTGATCTGAGAAAATATTCTGCAGCTTAAGTCTAGAATGAGGTATACTTATGTATTTTTCCAAATTCTTTTGTTGAGTTAATAAAAATGCCTACCCATTTGAGAGAAGGACCCGGAGACATAGTCCACCAAGGAAGAACTCTATTATCAAGTTTTTTGTGTTCATATATGATGCATATGTATCTTCATTATTGCATTATTCCTTATTTATGGTGTACTTCATTTCATGCCCATTTAATACAATTCTTTAATAAGTCACATTGATGAAAAGATGTCAGATCATGTTGGTATCAGAGCAGTCATATTTTAATTGAATTGTTGAGTGTGAATGCTTACTAGGACCAAGCATAAACAGGGTGAAGGAACTCTTGCTACTTTCAATCCGGAAGTTGGTCATGCATACCGAAGGAAGAAAATGGTTGAAGAGGACAAGCATGATGAATAGGATAAAAACTTCCATATGGTCTTCTATAGCATGTAAGAAATGGTCGAGCGAATGTATGGAGACTACGAGAAGAGGATGAATAAGAAAGGGAAGAAAAAGGAAGCAAAAGCAGATGATAATGCTTCAGTGAATCAAGAGGATGGAAGAGACCCTCATGAGCCTCCATCTTCACCATCAAGTTCTAGCTCTTGTTCCTCTGATCATTCTCATCGTTCTCATCATTCTAGCCATAAATATTCTTTTAAGAAACCATTATTAAAGATTGATGTAAATTTTATTTACCTATGTTTAATGGAGATGCTAATCCTAAAAAGCTAGATAATTAGATCCGACAGGTTAAAGTATATTGTCGTGTTGAACAGATTGATGAAGAGGAAGTTAAAGTGAAATTGGCCTCTCTTCGATTGGAAGGCACTGCTCTCGTATGGGGGGAAAGCAAACTTCAGGATAGAAGTAAGTGTGGTAATCTTCTTTCCTCGTGGTCGAAATTCAAATCTACAATAAGGAAGCAATTTTATCCATTGGTTTATTTACATAAAGAAATGATAGAATGGAAAACTTTAAGACAAAGTAAAGGTCAAAATGTACAAAGTTTCACGGAATAATTTAGGAAGAAAGCTCTTGCATTAAACATTCCTTTAGATTCTTATGAAACTTTGATGAAGTATATTGGCACACTTCATAGTTATATTCATCATACTTTACTATTGTTTAACCCCACCAGTCTTGATGAAGTTTGTGTGCAAGCCACTCACATTCAGAACAGGGGAAAGCATGTTCAAGAAGATCCCACAAAGAAACCTTTTAATTTCCCACATAAGCGATTTAAAAGGTTTAAAATGAAGGAAAAAAAATTGCCACTGTAAAGAGGGAAGAAGGAAAGCCATCTTGCACTCATTGCAAGAAAACCGGTCACAATGATGAACATTGTTGGAAATTACATCCAGAGAAAATACAGAAACAGTTCGGTGGAAAGGGGAAGACAAAGACCGGTGCTACAGTGCAACAAGATCTTGGTTCTGATTCAGGAGACGAAGAAAATATCACATTGATTGGAGTACAAGGTAAATATTCCCTTCATGCTAGTTGAAATTCCAATAATGAATCTCATGATGATGAAAGAAAGAGGAATGAATTATTTCACATAAGAGTTGTATCTAAGCACACTAAGGTAAATACATTATTTGATTTGGGTTCCCAAGTAAATTTGATATCTGAAGCACTTGTCAAAAAGATGGGTCTTGAAACTAAACCACATATGAAGCCTTGTCCTCTTGGTTTGGTATGTGATAAAGAAAAAATTAATGTCACCAAGTACTGTAAGGTCAGATTTTTTATTGCTTCAAAGTTGATTGATGAAGTGGATTTAGATGTTGTGTCACTTGATATATGTGGCTTAGTGCTAGGGAGTCCTTATCTTTATGATAGGAAAGTAGTTTTCTTTCGTCATGAGAACAAATATCACCTTACTAAAGGGGGATTGGAATATATTGTTAGAACCCACAGCATGAGGTTAAACACAACATTTGTTAGTGCAGGACATATGAAGAGACTCATAAACACTAATAAGATATATGTGCTCATGGTCATGAGGGAAAAGGATGTCGGAACATCCGACGCCTTCCAAGGATGTGATCCTTCTCATAAGAAATAATTAATTGATATTGTTTCTATGTATGATGATATTTTTTAGGAGCCAGATAGATTACCTCTTAAGAGGGAAATCCAACATGAAATACATCTTCAGAAGGATTCTCCTCTTCCTAATGTGGTCATGTACAGGATTTCAATTGTAGATATGACAGAGATCAAAAAGCATGTACAAGACTTATTGGATCAAGGGGTCATCAGATCGCGTTCATCTCCTTGTGGTTCTCTGATCGTGATGGTGCCAAAGGAGGATGGCACATGGTGAATGTGTGTTGATTATCGATCCTTAAACAAAATCACAGTGAAAAATCGATACCCTCTTCCTCGTATAGATGATTTACTTGATCAATTAAAGAATGTTGTTTATTTCACAAGTTGGATTTGTGTAGTGGATACCATTAGATCAGGGTTGCAAAATAGGATGCATGGAAAACTACCTTTAAAACCAAACAGGGATTGTTTGAATGGTTAGTTATGTCGTTTGGGATTTGTAATTCTCTAACAACCTTCATGCATGTGATGAATGATGTATTCGAGCCTTTTCTAGATGATTTTGTAATTGTATATTTAGACGACATTCTTATATTTAGTGGGACTTGGGATGAACATGTAAGTAAGGTAAAACCAATATTAGATACTTTTCAAAGGGAAAAGTTGTATGTAAAATTGTCCAACTGTGAATCTGGAAAGATTGCACTTGTGTACTTAGGTCTTTGTAGGAGGAGGACAATCAAAAATTGATCCTTCGAAAATTGATGTAATTGTAAATTGGCCTGAGCCTAAAAATGTAACCGAAGTACGAAGCTTCTTAGGTGAAGTCCAGTACTGGAGGAGATTCATTTCAAACTTCTCATTTATTGTAGCTCCTTTGCATGCCTTAACCAACGTGAAGAACACTTTTCAGTGGGGAGGAAAGCAGCAAAAGGCCTTCGACACTTTGAAGGAAAAGATCAGTACTGCACCAACATTAGCACTGTCGAATCTTCAAAAACCTTTTGATATCGAGACAGATGCTAGCGGATACGCCATGGGTGCAGTATTGATGCAATATTGTAAGCCTATCTATTACCACTCTGAAACTTTTAACCAAGGTGTTGTTAACTATCCTACATATGATAAAGAGTTGTATGCATTAGTTCAAAGTGCAAAGAAATGGAAGCACTACTTGTTAGGGAAGGAAACAATAATGCATATAGATCAAAAACCCTTACAGTATCTCCAAGCACAAACCAAGCTGCAACAATCTCAGCATTACAAGTGGATGGGTTGTCTTCAACAGTTTCATTTGGTAATCAAATACAAAAAAGGTACAAGTAACAAGGTAGTTGATATGATTTCTAGACCTCCTATCGCTACTACTATTATTTTGAAGAATGCTTCTTTATCTCATGATAGTTATGTGGAACAATATGTTGTTGATGAATATTTTAAAGAGGGATTTGAGAAGTTAACCCATGGTGCACAGGTAGAGAACCATCGTCTACAAGGAAAACTACTCTACCATCTTGGAAAGATTTGTATTCCTACAAGTGAATGAGTCCATTTAATACGAGAAGCTCACACTTCTCTTGTGTCTGGGAATTTTGGGGTAGGAAAATCTATGGCTCATCTGCAAAGGTTTTGTTATTGACCTCAAATGAAAGAAATTGTAACTAAATATGTAAAGGGGTGTGTGATGTGTTCTACTTGTAAGCCCATTAATAGAAAATTGGGGCTATACTCACCACTTCTTGTTCCATCCCATCCATGGGAGAGTATCTCCATGGATTTTGTGGGGGGGTTACCAATGTCGAAAATGAGTCATGACTATTTGTATGTTGTAGTGGATAGGTTCAACAAGATGTGTATCTTGGTGCCATGTGAAAAGAAGATCACTGTTGAGTAGAATGCTAATCTCTTCTTTCAGTATGTTTGGGTTCACTTTGGGTTACCCACATCCATTGTCTCGGATCGAGATAATCAATTCCTTGGATATTTTTGGACAAACTTGTGGAGAATGATGGACACCAAGTTGAAAAGGAGCATTGCTTTCCATCCATAGACCGACAGATAGATAGAGGTTGTTAACTGAATAGTGGTACTTTTGCTTCGAGGCTACTACAGCAAGCATCCCAAGTTATGGGATGAACAGATACCCTATGTACAACATGCTTACAATCGACCCTTACACTCCTCCACTCAGTGTTCGCCATTCGAGACATGTTTTGGATATTTACCTAAGTTCCCTTTGGAATTGATGTATGGGATAAGTGTTGATTCAAATGAAGAAAGAAATGAAGACAGGGCCCATAAGTTCATTCAAAGGATTCAACAGGTACACCAAGCAGTCAGGGAACAGTTGGAGAAAATTCAAGAACAGTATAAAGTTTGACATGACAAACACAGGGTTGATCATCAATTCTAGGTTGGAGACCAGGTGGCTTCACATCAAAAAGGAAATATTGAAGGGTCAAGGCAAGAAAATCAATCCCATCCTATATGGACCCTTCACTATTTTGGAGAAAAGCGGTACCAATGCTTTTCGTTTAGATCTTCCACCATATATGCAGATTTACTAAGTTGTAAATGTGGAAAACTTGAAACTTTTTTAGCCTCCCATGATCATGGATCAAGGTAAGGAAGTTTCAATACCTTTAGTTGATGAGTTTTCTCCTGATTACTTGGATGATTTGAAGGAATATATCATTCCAGATAGAAGAACGAGGACTTCATGCAGGGGTGATGTTGATTATCTTCGAGTGGGCTTAAAAGGCACACATCCAAGCAAGGAAAAGTGGATTGAGAAAGACAAGGTGAGGGAAATCTTCCCTCACTTATATGTTGATTAATGAAAGATTTTGGTGGTCCAAAAATCTCTCAGTGGGAAGGCATGATCCAAAAAGGATCCAGAGAAGACTAAGGATAACTCAGAATTCATAGAAGCACCTTAGGAAGCTTAGAATGGCCTCAATAGACTCGAAAAGGGAAAAAATTCAAAGTCCTTAAAACTTAGTGAAATTGGTATCATCGCAAAGAGTGCATCGCAATATTTCCAATGGCATAAATGGCTCGTCAAACGGAGTTACGGATCAAAAGATATTCGCAGTCAAAGTTTTGGTGAACCTAGCCTAGTCAGCAGGGATGAGTCAACATTCATACTACTGACATCAGAATCAGTACAAATGACATCATTGTTTGTATAGGGTACATGGCTCACACAGAGGGAGACACATGTTATCATGATGTCATCATGATGACATGGAAGCACCAAAGGCTGCCACATGTCACTCATTTTTGGACTTTTTTGATCAGTTCGTGGACCAATGGAAAAGTGCCACGTGGAAGTTTGTACAGCCACGTGGCACTCTATATAGCCACCTGGTAGGTGAAATGGTGAGAGGACGAAGAAGGGGTGACATGGAAATGATGGTGCAGAGGTGGTGATGTGGCCCAATGAAAGGCCACCATGTGGCAGCAAACAAACACCCAAGGAGGGTCGACGACTGAATTGTTATATATATATATAGGACTGCCAAATCTGGTGATGGTTCCACCAGATTTGGTGGCATATCCCACCGATAGCCAAACGTAGGCGATCATCCAACAACACCACCAGAGTTAGCACTATGGATAAAACAATACACCCAAATGAGGAGGCTTGCGGGTTTGACCTTGGGACCTCCCCCCTTTTATAGTGATTTGAATTAATCCGCCAACCAATAGGCGAAACGACCTCGTTGTTGAATCAACCGCCAATTTTTATTTAAAAATTGGTTTTTTCCAGTGCATGGGGGTCAGACTAGGGCGTATGACCATACGGATGAAGGCATGGAAAACAAGATGCTTTCCCATTAATTTATTTCAGGTGCAGGCAAAAAAACCAAGATGAAATTTCTCTTGGGCCTGAAAGTGCTAGACTCAGATCGAGGCGTGGAGACAGTCCCTTTTGGGTAATTCGATGCCACGAATTTAGTGGTGTTGTTTGTTTTCTGATCTAAGCAAAGATTCTTCATCTTAACTCTAGAATGAGGTATACTTATATATTTTGCCAAATTCCTTTTCTGAGTTAATAAAAACACCTACCCATATGAGAGAAGGACCTGGAGACGTAGTCCACCAGGGATGAACTCTGTTATCAAGTTTTATGTGTTCAGATCTGATGCACATGTCTCTTCATTATTGATTTATTCCTTCTTTACGGTTCTCTTCATTTTATTCTCATTTAATACAATTATTTAATAAGTCACATCGATGAAAATATCCTAGATCAACTACTCATCTTGAAGCCAACAAAGGAAATCATGTTGTTGAAGATGAGTTAGAGGAGCCACATGAATTCTTGAAGAAGTCGAAGGAAAAAGAGAAGAGTAAGAAGACAACTACAGTGAAGAAGGATGAAGAGAAGAAGCCTACATGTCCTCACTTTGAGAAGAAAGGATGTGATGAGAAGCATTGTTGGAAGTTTCATCCAAAACTAAAGCCAAAGTGGGCTCAGCCTAGGAAGGGTAAATAGAAGGCCATGATCATAGTGCAGGATATTGGATCAGATTCTAAGGATGAAACCAAGGTTGCAACTATGAGCATCAAAGGTAAATATTATGTTGCAAGTTTCAGCTCAAATACTTCTTCTGCAAAGACTAATGTAATCCCTGATGGAAGTAAAAGAAACGAATTGTTTCGTTTACGAGTTATCTCAAAGAACACTATGATTGATACACTTATTGATAGTGGATCACGAGTGAATCTTATTTCAAAGAAAGTTGTTCAGAAGTTGGGATTGGAAACTAGACCTCATCTGAGACCATATCCTTTGGGATGGATTTGTGATAATTCTCAGGTACAGGTACCTAAACAATGCAAGTTATGGTTCATGATCACATCTAGTTTCATTGATGAGGTAGAGTTAGATGTGGTTCCACTTGACATTTGTGGGATGGTTTTGGGAAGTCCATACTTGTATGAAAGGAAGGCAATTTTTTACAGGGAACAAAACAAGTATCATATTTTCAAGGATGGGATTGAGTTCATTATGAGAGCTCATCAAATGAAGACAAGTTTGACAGTTGTCACTACAAGGCACATGCTAGCTAATGCTAGTATCCAGGATCCAGGTTTATAGAGTACGGTTGAAAGAAGAACAAGTCCTTTGGTTGATGTTGTTCCTGTTAAGAAAGGCAGATACGTCGATGGTTCATTCTCTTTTGCATCTATATATTCAGTTTTATTGATCAACTTATTACTAATCAATGGAATATGGTTGGCTACTGCAACAATAAATGGTGGAGTTTGTTATGAGGAAAATCACTCTATGGCAAGGGGTAAACCACAACATACGGAAAGACTATAGAAATCAACTCTAATCCCAAGTATGTATATAAATGAAAATGATAGCAAGACAAGATAAAGAGCCTACCTCATATGGATGTTCGATGAAGACTGCCATTGAGCACTTGACTCAAAGCTTTATACCTGCAACTTGTCCTCAACAACCAATATACACAAGCATATGGTGATAATGTATATTGTTATCACATATAATAGCATAATTCATAAACATTCATAACAAATATTCCCATGGAATAACAATTCAAATATTTGCAAGATATCAATTGGACGAGAAAAGAGTATTCCTATTAAAATATGATCAATAGAAGTGTATGAGTGACAAAATTCCATGTCGGAACGTCTCGAAATAGAGAAACTAGGTCCCTTCCAGTTGGGCCTCCACCACTTCAATCCTCCACCAAAGGCAAGCTCATATAAGAGAGACAATGAGGTTGTCCATCAAAGAGGGAAGAGCTTGGGGGCTGAACAATGTGTTCAAACTTTAAAGGACAAAGAGTTGTAGACTCAATATGAAGTGAATAATTTATCCAGAGTAACTTTTCTCTCAAAAGTTGAATTCTCTCTTCCTCCACAATTTGGATATGGACCAATTTATAGCCTTCAAACAGAATTGAAGGGCCAAGTCGGAACATTTCCAGTGTATGGAATTTCAAGGATCATGGATCTCATGACGTGACATGGAAACCCGACACACTTTTTAATTTTGAGCACCAAACTCGATGTACACGGGTTGTAGTGGTACAACCTACATATATGCATGTTGTATAACTGATAGGGCATGTATATGTGGAAAAATATGATATTTTAGCTCTGGGAAGTGCAAAAGTGGACTTCAAGTCTGCATAGGGAAATGGAAAAGGCCTTCTAAGAAAGTTGCATGGGGTGAGACAAAACTTACTATAGAAGATGCCCCCTAACATGTGAGGTTAGAGGAGTATCTATGATGGCCGGAATACATTATAATTCCCAAAAGTGGAATAATGGAGACCCAATTGGATGAACTAGTTGCTCATGAGAATATTACAATCCATAATGACTTTGTACACATGGGTTCTATCAAAATCAAATCCATTTATGTGCCCCGATGATGATATTTTGCCTGTCCCCCTCAAATAATAGATTTGATTAGGCGAAACCCATGAATTATAAGGAGCGAGGATACGAGCCGCTCCTCCGACCACCGGGAGGGGGAGGTTTTCAAGAATCTGTGCCAACAAGACTTTGTGCCTGCTCYGAACCGGGTAGTCAATCAATCGATACRTCTGTCCTATGCTTTGACTTTCTAATTCAGCTTTATTGACGCGTATCATGTCGGTAACTAGAGATATTGAAAGCGCTTTCTTTCTTTCCCTAAAAAAGCTAAATAAGGGATAACCTTCTATTTCTTCCCCTCAAAGAGCACTGCCAATTTGAATTACACTTCAGATCCATGTGCAAATATACTAAACAGATGTTCATGGCCATGAATAGGAAATACAAAGTAGATGCATGTCAAAGGCTCTCATAATCACGAACAAGGCCTAGTGAAAACCAGTCTCAAAATCAATCTGAAGATATCTATATACAATGGAGTACAATCTGATCTCTTTTGATCATTGAAGTCATATAGGTATTGGTCCAATGAATGATAAAAACGACTCAGGAAAGATGCTACTATGAGATGATGTCTTCAAGTCTTCTACACGATCTGCCAAAGGTGCAAGTCTACATCATGTGAATAAAGTAGTTAAGGTCGAACACAATGAGACTTTGTTTGATTACCGGTCATTAAGGTATACCATTAAAAAACGCGAGACAATCTTTCGATAATGAAAGTAGGTACCAAGGCATCGAGTACATTCTTACAAGTGTGAATAAAGGTGTTGAGGTTGAACACTTGAAGAATCCATCGATCAGGAGACATTGATGTATTCCCAACTGTCGATGGCGAGAGAAAATGCCACTGATGAGTGCAAGCCTCTAGGCCTCATTTCCATAATAGATGAGTTGAATTCAATGGAAGGAGACCCCCTGAAAGGAGAGAATTAAGGAATCTATCATCGATTATCATGAGGTACAAAGCAATACTTTGTTGATTTGGAGGAACTCGGACAAAGAACATGTTCATGAACCAACGAACATGTGTGTCTTTCAGATGCACTAGATGCAAGTAGTGCACAAAAAATACCCTCTGAAAAGCAGCCAATAAGGAAAACTACCAATAAGGATAATGGAATCCAAGGCACTGCACAAATCCCAATGTGTGAATAGATTTATTGTCTTCGAACACAAGGGAAACCCCCCAATGAGTGACCAATGAGGAGATGTCAACTGTTGGGTTCAAGGTTACCTAAACATAATGAAAATAGGACTAGGGTGCACGGTAGGACTACAACTCCATGCAACTCTGAGACATACTGAGGGTATGGTCGACATGCAAAGTCAAGAGTTCTAAGGAATGGCTGACACTGGCTTATAGACATCCTTTGAACAAGAGCATGAGACATATGGAGGACTCTAATAGCATAGACTTAATAATGAAACTTTGTGATGCAAGAGGCACTAATCAAACTCTCCATAGGGACTGGAAGAGGCCTTCTGAGAAAGTTGCATGGGGTGAGGCAAATCTTGCTATAACAGTATGACAAGAAGGAAGTTTTTTATAGGGAACAGAACAAGTATCATTTTTTCAAGGATGTGATTGAGTTCATTATGAGAGCTCATCAGATGAAGACGAGTTTGAAAGTTTCACTACAAGGCACATGCTAGCTAATGCTAATATCCACGATCCAGGTTTATAAACTATAGTTGAAAGCAGAATAGGTCCTTTGGTTGATGTCATTCATGTTAAGAAGGGAAGATATGTTGATGGTTCATTCTCTTTCGCATCTATATATTCAATTTTATTGATCAAATTATTGCTAATCAATGGAATATGGTTGGCTACTGCAACAATGAATGGCGAAGTTTGTGAATTTAAGGGAATGGTTAACTTGGTCAGCAGTGTTGCTTTAGTCTTCATTATTGTTGTGATCAGTAAGGTGCTCATTATCTAGGAAGGAAGGATGGATGATGCAAAATAATTATCTCTTCATTTCTAAATAATCCTTACTTTTGGAGGTCCAAAAGTCATCCACTAGGGCGGTGTGATCCAGGAGGATCTAAGGAACGCTCATAGAGGTCTAGGAGGATCCAGAAAACTCACAGAGGTCATAGGGGGTATAGAAAATATAAAACTTTGATTATATCAATTGATCGATAAAAACAACATCATTTCATAGAGCTCGTCGTTAGCTTTCCAATGGCGCAAACGAAAAATCAAACAGAGTTCGTATGCAAAAGTTATAAGCGATCAAAGTTCGGGTCAAACAGGGAAAGTCAAAGGTAAAAGCAAAAAAAGAGGTGACACATGTCACCATTGCAAGGTTGAAACGTGGCACATGTTTGTACAACAATGACATGGCATATGCAGTTGGTAGTTGAGTTGGCAAGTTGTACCTCTAAGTGGTCCAATTACGTAATGATATGTGGCATATGAGAGCCAATGAGAGGTCGTCATGTGGTGACCACCCATTGGCCTATAATGGCTATGTTGTGTAAAAGTTTTGGAGTCAATAGGGGTCAATCCCACGACCTCCACAACCCCTCCAAAGCCTTTAAAAAGTCTCCCCAACCAACACGCCACATAATGGAACTTAACATATGAATGACACATATTTTATTTAAATTTATATAATGTTTCATTTGGGTGGAAAAAGGGTCGAGGGCCTAAGCCCTCAAACCTTAGAATACAATCATATGATATGTAATAGCACCACCACCTAAATTAGCGCGAAGGGGTGGGGGATAACAATTATATTCCACCGTAACTCATGGTTATATGCATGTAATGCGACCGGGGTTTAACAAATATTCGTGTGGGAGGTTTTATATAACATATATACTATATATGTATATATAGTTCAAACTATATACTAAATATATATAAACAAACAACAACCATATGTCATGGAAGCGTATCGAACCCAGAACCACTGGGATATAATCCAGAGGTGATCCAGGTGGATATTGGTGGCCACCCACCTATTCCAACTGGCTCCTCTTGACCGTTTTTAGTTCAGCACGTTCTTATGTACCTCTTTGCAATTATGGGTTCTACACTTTTGGGGTTGTATGAAGTCATACACATATTCCAGGTGGATACTAGTGGCCTCCCATCTAATCCAACTGGATTTTTTTGTATGTTTTCATGTTAGCACATATTGTTGTACTTCTAAGGCCGTTTTGGGGCCCTTAACAGTGTTTTTTTGGCTCGCCATAGTCAAATTTTAAACGAGACACATTTTGACGGTGTAATGTGTAGTTCTCTAAAAGACCTTTCCAACGAGCTATCACGTGCCTAAAACGGAGGTCGTATGCAAACATTATGTGGGCCCCGATGGGTAATTTGGTACCTCAACTTCCCGGGGTCGTAACTTTTTCATACGACCTCCATTTTAGGCATGTGATAACTCATTGGAAAGGCATTTTGGAGAAATACATATTACGTCGTCAAACTACACATTATTCCGTCAAACTACACATTACATTGTCAAACTATTTAGAGAATTGGTCTGATTTTGAGGTCGATTCTGACTCCAAATCAAATCCAGAAGGAGGGAAACATATTATCGATGATGAACATAGTGCCACTATTGCTACCACCAAAGTCCAGCCAAGCGAGCCAGAAGAACCAGAGGAAGGGGACTGCCTTTTTCACTCGCAGATGTGGGTAAAAAGGGATCTGATTCATTTCATTGTCGATAGCAGCAGTGATAAGAACCCGATCTCATTAGAGGTCATCAAGCGATTGGACCTACCGACGATAGCACACCCACAGCACTACACCATCGGTTGGTTTCGCCAAGGAAGATATATATGTGTCAGCCAATAGTGTCGTCTACCCTATGGCATCAAGTCTTTTAAAGATGAGGTATTGTGTGATATTACTCCCCTTGAAGTTTGTGATGTTCTTTTAGGACAACCATATTTTTGGAAGTGTCATGTTATGTATGAGTCTAGACCCCATAGTGTTATTATTAATTTGGGTAAACAATTTTCCAGGATACCAAAAGTAGCGTCGCTTACCCTTATTTTTTTAATCTCTGCTAAGTAATGCAGTAAGGTCATTTCATAGACCAGGAAGTTTGTCTTCTTTGTGATCCTTTCTCACAATAAGAAAAAGGTTGTCGCCACATCTGTGGCCTCTACATAGAGCCTCTCTTTGCAGCAGAAGCAAGTGGACAGGATCATGGAAGAGTACAAAGACATCTTCTCCTCACGCACCGGGGTACTTACGCACTACTAAGTCAAGAATCCAATTGATCTGACCCAAGAGATTCTTCAAAAGGGGCACATCAGACCCAGTTCCTCCCCTTTCGAAACTCGATTATACTAGTGCAGAAGAAGGATGGGACTTGGTGACTCAGCATTGATTATAGAGCATTAAAAAAATCATAGTCAGGAACCAACACCCAATTCCCAGGATTTATGACCTTCTTGACCAACTCAAGGGGGAAAATTTCTTCAGCAAGATTGACCTAAAGTCTGGCCACCACCAGGTTCCCATCGAACCAACTGATGTATGGAAGACAACCTTCAAATCCAAAGAAGGTCTCTTCGAATGGTTGGTCATGCCCTTTGGCTTAACAAATGCACCAACCAATTTCATGAAATTGATGGATGATGTATTGAGACCCTTCACCAACTCTTTTGTGGTGGTATATTTTTATGACATCCTCATCTTTAGTAGAACTTGGGAGGATCACATGTGGCATATTCAACAGGTTTTGAGCACTCTGCCACAACACAAGCTATATACCAACTTGGAAAAATGCTCCTTGGGATACATTGTTGATGAGCATGGGGTAGTTATTGATCCAGCTAAGATCCAAGTCATCTGTGAATTTTCAACCCCGAGCACACTCACTGAGATTCAGATCTTCTTGGTACTGGCCAACTTCTACCGACGGTTCATGTTGGGTTTCTCCCATATTGCATGGGGCCTCGGCCAAGTGACCAAGGGTGGTGGTAGGGAAAATTTCATGTGGGGGAAGGAACAACAATGAGCATTTGATGATCTGAAGCATCGTTTGTGCTCATCTCCAGTACTCTCCTTGCCTAATCTACAAAAATCATTCAATATTGAGACTGATGCATATAATTATGATGTAGCCGCAGTTATCACTCAGCACAGTCATCCATTGGCATACCATATTGAGACACTCTCAGATATTGTCTGAAAATACCCCACCTGTGACAAAGAAATGTATTCCATTGTCCAAGCATGTCGTCAATGGAAACATTACATTATGGGAAAGGAGACGATCATCCACACTGATCACAAGCCTTTGTAGTTCATACAGACACAGGGGAAATTGCAGAACGACCACCATCAGAAGTGGTCCACCTACGTGAATAAATTCCATCTCAACATCAATTATAAGACAGGGAGCTCAAATCATGTCATTGATTGCCTCAGTCGACCTCTCATGGCTGCACTCACCATTGTGCTCCATTCTCGTGAACATGAGGCATCTGAGTGGCCCCAACTTTATTAGCAAGATCCAGACTTCCCCACCACCTATCAACTCTTGGGTATAGGTGTGACTGTCACTGATTTTCACATTCAGGACATACTATTATGCCATATGGGCCATCTCTGTGTTCCTACAAGTGAGCATGCAAAGTTGATTTGGGAAGCCCACTACAGTCGGATGAAAGGACATTTTGGTGTGGAGAAAATTGTGGCCATTCTACAGAAACATTTTTATTGGACAAAACTTTGACATGACGTCAGCAAGTATATAATATCTTGCATTGCATGTGCCATTTCCAAACCAACCATCAAGAATCAAGGCTTATACACCCCTCTTCCTACTCCTGAGAAGCCTTGGGAATCCATTTCAATGGATTA